>ML815898.1:113710-128820 GCA_009831015.1 Picea engelmannii | reverse complement strand
CCTCAAGATCTATGATCTTAGGAAAAAACTATGACCTCGATAACTTTGATCTCAAAAACTTTGAATTCAAGAAATTTGACCTTAGGAACTATGACATCAGGAACTATGACCTATAGAACTATGACCTCTGGAACTTTGACCTCTAGAACTTTGATCTCATGAAATTGGACCTTAAGAAATTTAACTTTAGAAATTATGACCTTAGGAACTATGACCTCAAGAACTATGACCTTAAGAACTTTGACCTCGTGAACTATGAACTAAAGAACTATGATCTCAAGAACTTTAACCTCAAGAATTATGACCTGAGGAACTATGAACTAAGGAACTATTACCTCGAGAACTTTGACCTCATGAACTATAACGTAAGGAACTTTAACTTCAGGAACTTTGACCTCAGGAACTATGACCTTAGGAACTTTAAAATCGAGAAATTTGACCTCCAAAAATTTGACCTCGGGAACTTTGTCCTGAGGAAATTTGACTTTGAGAACTATTACCTAAAAAACTATGACCTCAGGAACTTTGACCTCAAGAGCTATGACCTTAGAAAATTTAACCTCAAGAACTATGACCTCACGAACTTTGACCTCAGGAACTATGACCTTAGGAATTTTGACCTAAGAAAATTTGACCTCGGGAACTATGACCTCGGGAACTTTTACCTCAAGAACTATGAAATTGGGAACTTTGATCTTAGGAACTATGACCTTGAAAACTTTGACCTCATAAGCTTTGTCCTCAGGAACTATGACTCGAGGAACTTTGAGCTCAAGAACTTTGACCTTAGGAATTATGACCTTAGGAACTATGACCTCAAGAATTTTGACCTTAAGAATTATGACCTTAGGAAATATGACCTAAGGAACTTTGACCTTGAGAAATTTTATCTCGGGAACTTTGACCTCGGGAACTATGAATATTTAAGAAAAATAACCAAACAATTTTTATTATAAAAATTTATGTGAACAATAAAAATCATTTAAATTTTTAAACAAGGCCTTCCAATTTAGGGATCTCTCTTACTTATATAAAAGTTTTATTCTA
Organism: Picea engelmannii; assembly: GCA_009831015.1. Lineage (NCBI taxonomy): Eukaryota > Viridiplantae > Streptophyta > Pinopsida > Pinales > Pinaceae > Picea > Picea engelmannii. The sequence goes on along the minus strand of ML815898.1, from coordinate 127,773 downwards.
TGAGATGACAAGGGAATTAAGTTAATAGTAATTTTGAAATTTAGTAAATATAAAAATGGTTCATTATAAAATTTTATATTAACTATAAACATTATTCAAAATTCAGTTTAATAATTGCTAAAATATATCATAATCATAGAAGTCACTTTGTGTTAGATTTATTTATTATTATTATTTTAAACTATAATATGAATGTGACTTTGTTTAATATTTCTTATTACTTAAATTTAATTTAAAAATAGTTTTATTAATATTAAAGAATATTAATTATCATGTTGGTAGTTGACAACCTTTTGAAATATGCCTATTTGTTTTTCTTATGGTAGCAATTTATGCCTTCCATGGTTGCCCAAGTTTTATGGATCAAATTTTTAAGTTACATGGCATGCTCACATCAATTGTCTCAGAACAAGATCCCACGATCACAAGCAAATTTTGGTAGGAGTTGTTTAAACATCATGGTAAACACTTTAAAATGAGCATCACTTATCATCCCCAGATTGATGGTCAAATAGAAGTGGTCAAGTGATTAGAAACCTATTTGTAATGTTTTGCTTCTAAAAGACAATGCTAATGGGCACAATGGCTACCCCTTGCAAAATGGTGGTACAATACCACTTATCATGGTGCTACTAAAGTGATGCCATCCCAAAATCCCTTGTGAATGGGTTCATATTTACTAGGCACAACAAAGGCTCATGAAGTGGATTGCACGCTTCACACGAAAGGATAAATTCTTTGCACATTTAAGTGACAATTTGGTTTTGACTAAAACAACATCACTTAAAGCATTTTTTGTAGAAGGGGATAAAGGGATTCTTTTCCTTCAACTCTATAAACAAACATCTCTCAAAGACAAAAACTACTAGAAGCTCACACCAAACTTCTATGGACCCTATTAGATCCTCTAACACATTGGACAAGTTCCCTACAAATTGAATTTTCCATCCCACTCCAAGATAACATTCAATATTTCATGTTTTATGTTTGAAGAAGGAAGTGGGATCGAATTGTAGGATACAAAGTAGCTTAGAAAAATTACATGAGGAAGAAGGGTCCATTTGGTCTCAAGGGGAAGCAATATTTTCCAACATAGAGGATCAACTATGCCAACACATGGTCCAAGAATTACTAATCCAATAGAAATATATGCAACTATGAGATGCCACTTGGGAACCAATAACAATTTGATAGCAATTTCCACACCTCTAGCCTTGAGGACAATGTTTCTTTTGAAGGGGGGGGCATCTTAGGGTCCTACCCTAACCTCCTTACTTTAAGGGTACTTAAGAATTAGTCAATTAATGTATGAAGTCATCCTCTTTGAATAAGTTCCATTAGTTATAGTTAATGAATAAGTACAAAGGGTCATATTTATTAAATAAATCTCACTAAGTGGTTGGTACTCATTAATGGAGGGACCACAAGTGTTGAGGGTTTTGCTATTAAGAATCTATTTATAAAGATAGAAGGAGATGACACATTTTATCAAGTGTTATTATCATTGGAGCTTTGCTCATTGAGAGGTTTCCCTACCTTAAGAGTCTCGTGAACATGATATCTCTATTGGAAATAATTAATGCAAGGGTTATATTTCACATGTTTCATCTCATTGAATCTTATATCTACTTTTATGCATTTACAATTCTTTGAACACCTTGTTTTTGTTCAATTTTAAGAGTCAAGGATCACTACACTTCAACACTTAATATTAATATCATATGCATGAAATATCTTAAGATAATCATTGATTGATTATCTTAAGTAGTATTTACCTTTTAACATTGATTTTTAAATCTAATGTTGAGATGTGATATAAATATTTAACATGTAATATTGATAAAATCAAGATTATGACTATAAAATCTAAAATCGTAACTTATCCTTCAATTTTAGATCTACTCTATCTTTCTCCAAAATTGTCTAGAGATACTAGATCCCTTTCTTCACATCGATACAAAATAATCGAAGTAACAAGATTCCTCAATCCGTAAAAAACTATTTTTTCAATCGTCACATATACGCTTTAAAGACGCTTTGTAACTCCGCAATTAATATCATTTCCTACGAGATAAAAATATCAGCATTACGTCGTTAACAAAAAGACGTCTAATTTCGTTCACATTCAATCTTTACCTCTAATTTCGTTCACATTGAAACCCCTTGAAAGGGTTAGGAAATGTTAATTTTGATCACTGTTCACCATTTCACCAAGTTGTTGATATAGCGCTTTACTGGACCACACAGTACTGAGAAAACAGCCACATAACAGGCGCGGTCAAATTCCTTCACTGCTCGGCCCATCATTAATTATGGCCATTCAAAAGTACTTTGTCCATACATTTTTCTTAAGAAAGGAGGCGATGACAAATGTCCGGTGGTGGACTAAAGCGCTACAGCCCAAGAGAAAGTGGATGCTTGATGTACACCAGACAAGATGAAGGGTGGACTCAAAATCAACATTTTCATAGTTTGACTACTGTTTCCTTCTAGAAGGAAACAATACATGGGGCACTTCATGTGCCCCTTCAAAAATTAATATTAAACGTCATGTATATATCCACGTCAGGCGAAATGAAGTCTAGTTTCTTGAGTAATAGTTCCTTAAGTGAACATTTTGTTCACGTTTTAAATATCGGTGGGACAGCTCCTGTCTCAAATTTCCTCCACCTGCTAACACAATCCATACGCGCTTCGACCATACATATATATATTCGCCTCCACATCCTAAATCAGCAACACTACACATTGCATTTTCATTTTATTTCAGATTTTCAGTTCAGAAATTCGCCTTTCAGCTTAAACAACGTGCAACATATATACATCGCGATTCACTGTTTTTCCTCCCACCCCACAGCGTCGGCATTGCGTCGCCAAATATGGAGAAACCCTCCCGAGAGCACTATTCCCGGTCTTCACCAGACGAAGATCGCGGACCAAGTTGCCGCCAATTTAAGGGAATTCGAATGCGAAAATGGGGGAGTTGGGTGTCTGAAATCCGGATGCCCAAAACCAGAGAGAAGATATGGCTGGGCTCATACAAAACCGCCGAGCAGGCCGCCCGTGCTTACGACGCCGCAGTGTATTGCCTGAGAGGCCCCAACGCCAAATTCAACTTTCCCAATTCCGTGTACTCCATTCCGTCCGTATCTTCTCTTACCCGTCAGCAAATTCAGGTTGCCGCCGCCAAATATGCCTTGGGCGAAATCCCTTCGACTTCGCCGTCTGTGCAGAATATAAAAAATAATAATCAAAAGGCAAGGGAGAAGCCGGCATCACAATCACAACCGTCTCTGGTTTCAGAAACGGCGTGGCCATGTGACAGTCAGCAGATTTCTAAGGCGCAGGACTTGGGGTTCTGGGAGAGTCCATTTGACGGCAATTGCGGCCTAAATTTGGAGAAAATCCCATCGATTGAGGAGGCGTCGGTGTGGGAGTTCATTCCAACTTGGCAGGAGGAGCAGCAAGAGGGTTACATCTTCTCCGACCCCACAGATTTGTGGAACTTTTAGACATTTGAATTATTTTGAGAGAAGAGAAGGAAAGGAACTTTCCACTTCTCAAATCTCAAGCAGTCATAAAATCCCCTATTTTTTTTTGTTGCGTCGTCGGGCAAGCAACAGGCTTCGACGCAATAGTCAAAATAATTTTCCGAACTCTACTTATTGTTTACAAGCAAGAGGGGTTTACCTAGTGGAGTGTATATATTTTTGACATTATAAAGAATATGTACATGAATACACACGTGTAAACTATTTCACAATTAATAAAGACGTTGACCTTTAAAGGCAAAGGTGTAACTATGTTCAAATTCTATGGAATAGATATTTTAATTTTAAAATTAAAATGAATTAGTATTATGGATTAAGACATGCGCACACTCTTCCAGTTTGGGGAGAGGTCATGAGTTCGAAACCTGTGTCCCTTGGGGCTGCGAAGCTTTATCACTCCCATACCAGCCACTACGTGGAAAAGTATCTGGGGTGGGTTTCCAGCGCGGAATCTCCAACGTGGAAAAAAGATAGGTTCCAAGGTGCTTACCAATTGAATAAAAATAATCATTTAATACATAATATTTTCATTTTGATATTTATTTGTATATTTTTTTATGTATAAAAAAATATATTATGACAAAACAGGGTATCAACAAAAACTAAAACATACCACGCATTACATTACACTTGGTTGGGAAAGTATGACCGTGTGTATCAGCATAGGTAGTCAAAACATTTGAACAGTGAGATAACAAAAAGTCATTATGTTGTTTATGAAAATTATAAGTGGGTGAATTTATAAAGTTGTAGATATTTTAGATGTAATTCAATTTAAAAAAATCTGTTTGCTTTATAAAATTATAGAATAAGATTGTTTTTTAAAAACTAGATTCATGAAGGTTGAAACTTGATAGGTCACTTGACATGTAAGCCAGGTCAAAACAAAGTGTTTACGTTTTTCTTCGATAAAATAAATTTTAATTCATTAACATATAACTATTTTTATATTTTATTTAAATTCAATTATGAGTTTATGAGTCTTGGTGAAGCAACAAATTATTTTACTTCATCAACATATAACTATTTTTATATTTTGGTAAAGCAATTTTTTTATTTAACTTCAATTATGAGTTTTGGTGAAGCATTTCAATTATGAGTTTTGGTGAAGCAACAAATTATTTTACTTCATCAACATATAATTATTTTTATATTTTGGTAATGTGATTTGTTTATTTAAATTCAATTATGAGTTTTGGAGAAACATTTTATGTTTTGGTAAAGTAAATTTTTTTGTTTAACTTTAATTATGAGTTTTGTTGAAGAAACAAAAATAATTTGTGATTATGAATGGCATACAATTTAATAAAAACAATTTATGTTTTTGAATTGTACACGATTCAATAAAAACAATTTGTAATTATGAATGGCATATAATTTAATAAAAATAAATTATGAAACAATTTATGATTATGGAATAATTTATGATTTTAAATTGTACACGATTCAATAAAAACAATTTTTTATTATGAAACTTTGTGATTATGAATGGCATACAATTTAATAAAAATAATTTATGATTATGAAACAATTTATGATTTTGAATTTTACACGATTAAATAAAAACAATTTGTGATTATGAATGGTACAAGATTCAATAAAAACTATTTGTGATAATGAATGGTGTGATTTAATTAGTATAAGTTGTTGGACAAAAAATATTGTATTCGAAATCTTTTGGTAAAAAACAGTTGAGGTTCATCTTGTTTATATATATATATATATATATATATATATATATATATATATATACTTTTGTAGGAAAAATAAAGAAAAAGTATATAAATATTAAATTATTAATAAAAAAATTCAAATTATTAACGTTATTAATAAAAATAAAGTATAATGTTTTTTCATTATTGTAAAATATTAAAAATAATTTGATATCCTATAAGATATTAAAATGCAATCTAGTGAAAGAAATTTATTATTTATTATTAATGTAGTTTAAGCAACATGATAAATCAATAACTGATCTAAATGGATATTGGTGGCCACTCACCTATTCCAAGTGGTTCCTTGTGTCCATTTTTGTTCAACACGTCTTTCTGTATTGTTTTATAATTGTAAGTTCTACACTTTTGGGGTTGTCCGAAGCCTCACACATTCTTGAGGTGGATATGGGTGGCTTCTCGCCTAATCCAATTGGCCTATTTTGTATGTTTTCATATCAACACATCTTGTTGTACTTTCAGTGTTGTTTTGAGGCCCTAAACATTTATTTTTTACTCGCCACAGTCAGATTGTAGACGAAGTCAGAGTCTGGTGGCGAAATGTGTAGTTCTTTGAAATACCTTTCCAACAGGCTATCACGCGCCTAAAACTGAGGTTGTATGAAAAATTTATGACCCTAGGAAGTTGAGGTACCCAATTAAACCAACTTACACATAGGGCCCACATGACTTTTGGCATTTCACCTTCCAAGGTTAGGTTTTTGGATGTCTAGGGTTTTGGCATTCATGCGTAATATGAAAAGGGCCTATGGAGCCTCATTGTAATCCATTCTGCTCAAACGAATGTGTGTAGTAGCCACATCGCTTCTCAGAGATAACTACCACCATTCGAGCAATTTTTAGTTCTGCAGTTTTACAGTTTCAGCCTATTTCATTATTTAATAGAAGATATTATTCATTGAATATTTGTGTTATTCTTCCTATCTCTGTGTTTATGGTATTCGGTCTATAATGAGCTTGTTCCTCTCCTAAATCTGGATCATTGGTATCAGGGTGGTCTGCCCTTCATTTATTTTTCTTTGTGCATGTCCCCGACAAGCTCTGGGTACAAGAAGTTGGGACTCGAACCCATCGAGCCATTACCATATCAGTCATGTCGAACCTGACAACAACCCATGGGAGACGAAAATAAAGATGATGGAGTAGGAGATCCTATTAAAATGTTCCTCGAGGAAGCCCTCACGTGACAAAGGAACAAAATGATGGACAACTTCGCGCAGATCCTTCGATGGTTTCCAACGGGAGAAGCATCTTCATCAGGAAGCCATGCATTCCCCTTCAAGGTACAGGTGAATTTTGATATTCCATTATTTGAAGGACTGATAGATGCAGATGTTGTAGATAAATGGTTAAATCTGCTCGAAGGATATTTTTCGGTCCACAATTTTTCCAATCGGGAAAAGATCACTTTTGCACTCCCCAAGGTCATTCCTCATGTTAAAGATTGGTGGGATACCTACTTTGAGCAAAGGGTCGTGGAGGAATCTGCAATTTTTGTTGTGGTCCCTACATGGGATTCCTTCCGGTATGCCATTAAAGAACAATACTACCCTGTTGGAAGCTTCGAGGACTAGTGCACCAGATGGACCACCCTACGTCAAGAAAGGGACTAGATAGTACCAGACTTCACCAATATTTTCCATACCCTCTGCACCAAATTGGGTATCAAATATTCTGAGCGTCATCCGGTGCTCAAATACCACGAATGTTTGCATAGATACATTCAAATAGAAATGGAGTTCCTAGACATCGCCTCATTAGGCACATCTTATAGATACGCTGTCAAGATCGAGTAGAAATTTAAGCAGAAACGACGAGAGTTTGGATCTGCAAACCCATCACAGCCAAACCAGGGCAAAGGCAACTCCAACCCACACAACAAGGGACCAAGTCGTGATGGTCGCCCTTAGGAAAATCCGTCCAATCCACAACACAAGAAGGGAAATGAGAAGACGAAGAAGGACACGAGAAAATGGTGCGATTACCATAAACATCCTTGGCACAACACCGACGAATGTCGCTCCAAGAAGTCCCTCGTGACCGAGATGAAGGCTTCTGAGTCAGAGATCGATTCTGATTCCGAGTCAAATCCCGAAGGAGGGAAGCATATTATCGATGTTGAACCCAGTGCCACGGTCGCTACCACCAAAGTTTGGCCAAGCGAACCAGAGGAAGGGGAACGCCTCTTTCACTCGCAGATGTGGGTCAAGGGGGATTCGATTCACTTCATTGTCGACAACAGTAGTCAGAAGAACCTGATTTCAGCAGAGGTCATCAAGCAGTTGAACCTGCCAACGAAACCGCACACACAACCCTACACCATCGAATGGCTTCGTCAAGGAAGAGATCTCCATGTCAACCAACAATGTGGTTTGTCCTATGGCATCAAGCCTTTCAAAGATGAGGTACTGTGTGATATTGCTCCCCTTAAAGTTTGTGATGTTCTTTTAGGACAATCATATTTGTGGAAGCGTCATGTTGTGTATGAGTCTAGACCCCACAGTGTTATTATTACTTTGGGTAGACAATTGTACAATATTCCAGAGGTGGCACCGCCTACTGCTATTTCTTTAATCTTTGCTAAGAAATGCAGTAAGGTCATTTCATAGACCAGGAAGTTCGTCTTCTTTGTGATCCGTGCTCACAGTAAGAAAAATATCACCGCCACTTCCGTGGCCTCTACAAAACACCTCTCTTTGTAGAAGAAGCAAGTGGAAGGGAACATGGAAGAATACAGAGACATCTTCGTCTCACCTATAGGGGTACTGACACACTGCCAAGTCAAGCATCTAATTGATCTGACCCTCATTGCACCTCTACCTAATGGACCAGTCTATCGACTCTCGCTGATGGAGAACGACGAAATCAGGCATCAGATCCAAGAGCTTCTTCAAAAGGGGCACATCAGACCCAACTCCTCCCCTTGTTGAAGCCTGATTGTACCGGTGTAGAAAAAGGATGGGACTTGGTGACTCTGCATTGATTACAGAGCCTTAAACAAAATCACAGTCAGAAATTGCTATCCCATTCCTAGGATTGATGACCTTATTGACCAACTCAAGGGGGAAAATTTCTTCAGCAAGATTGACCTGAAGTCTGGTACCATCAGGTTCCCATCAAACCAACTAATGTCTGGAAGACAACCTTCAAGTCTAAGGAAGGTCTCTATGAATGGCTAGTCATGCCCTTTGGCTTAAAAAATGCACCAGCCACTTTCATGAGGTTGATGGATGATGTATTGAGACCCTTCACTAACTCCTTTTTGGTAGTATATTTGGATGACATTATCGTCTTCAACAAAATGTGGGAGGAGCACATGCTGCATATTCAACAGGTTTTGAGCACTCTACGACAGCACAAGCTTTATGCCAACTTAGAAAAATGCTCTTTTGGTGTAGTGTACCTTTTTGCTTACCCAGAGCTTATAACGCACTATATAACAAACTGTACATGGACTTTTACAGAAAACATACAGAATTGTATAATCACATGCGTAAAAACAAAGAGATACATTTTAATTCTCAGAATAAACATATAGTTACTGTTATAATTAGACAATCCATAGGTTTCAACAGTATTTCATTTACACAGCGGAAAACATGATAATATATACAGCACAGTCATGCCAAAATGTGATAAGAACATAGTTAAACACTTATCTTGTAACATTGGTGAAATCCACCAACCAAGTGCAGGCCTTCCACGAACCTCCCAGCCTTAGACCACACTGCTCATTAGCTCAACAGTGGGTCACCCCCGAGCTGGGACTGAGCTCCACCCCCAGGGAAAGGAATCCTAGACTAGGCTGAGGTTACAGGGAAAACAACACTTAGAATCTGGAAGGATTCTTTCCAGGATGCCATCTTACACCCACTACTCCCAGACCCTCATTCCCCACATGCATGTTCCGCCTGGGAGTATACACCTTCACAAGAACAATCCATTGGTGCTAACCTCCCTCTCTGGGCCTCGGCAACAGGCCGGATCAGAAAGTCTCAGAGCCTGAAGCTGGTGCTGGACACTCTCTGGAAGAAACCTCTCCCAACAATATCCACCTCCCTTACCTAGAGAGAGGTCACACACAGGCTCAATTACCACCTGCACTGGACAACAATTCACGCGCAATCCATCTCTGCCTGACCAAAAAGTCAACCAGGAATACAGACTCGGGCCTCTCAAAACCAGCTCCACATTGGCAACTAGGTCTCACGGTGTTGATATTCAGAATTGCCTGAGAAGTAATTTCCGCAGGGAATTACACAGACTCCCCCTTCTGACCGAATGGTCGTTTCCCTTCCCCCCTACCCAGGATAGACTCACACTCTGGTGTTGGGAATGCATGACAAACAATCCACGCAAGGGGTCACGCAGGTTCGAATGGTTCAGACTAGGGATGTACCGGATTTCCCAGACAAAACACAGATACACGCCTTTCGGTTCAGAGGATGTACGAGGGTTTTTCTGTAAGATTCAGACCCCTTCCCTTCTGGCAGTCCGTGAGTCCCATGGAGGAGGAAAAAAAACCCCAACACGGCTCATCTCAGCCTTTTATTGCATGGTCAGGGTTGACACTTATCACCCATGCAACTACACGTGTTCCTGCAACGTGCGTGCCTTCCGCCATCTGGAAATCACATGTCCTTCCAAAAGGACTTAGGTTAAAACATATAATGCACTTCTCTTTTGGAATAATATTAAAATATTATTTCCAAGGCTTAAGCCCCCTAGGCTCAACACTTAGCCCCTTTTCCCCACCTTCAACCCCCTAACTCCTTGCCCATTTTGTGGATGCTCAGTCCCCCTTCACTCATTCATCGTGGTCGGTCTGCACATCGTGGTGTTTGTATTTTATTAATCATTCTGCATACATACAAGTACATCAGCAGGCTCCTAGCCTTCAATACTTAGGCTCCCTAGCCTAACAAACCCATAAGCCTACCAGTTATACAAAACTTGGCTCACCAGCCTATAAAACATAATTACAATTCCTTTCAAAACATGGTTTACAACGGGGCTCAGCCTTGGGGACACTACAATCCACCTACCCTTATTTTTGCACTGTCCTCAGTGAATATTTACACAGCATCTGCATGCCTTTCAAAATTTTCAAAAAGATGTGGGTACTCTGCCCGCATAACCTCTTCATGATCCCATGTCGCATCCTCAGAACCGTACCAGGTCCACTGGACCCTTACAAGTTCTATAGCTTGATTCTGCAGCTGTTTGCTTTTCTTGTCCAATATGTGCACAGGATGCACTTGCAGGACACCTTCTGGTTCCACCTGAATCACATTCCAATCGATAACATGATTAGCATCGGGTACATATTTCTTAAGCAGTGAAACATGAAATACATTATGTACAGTCATAGAGGCAGGTAATGAAAGCATGTATGCAACCGTCCCAATCCTTTCCAGGATCTCAAATGGCCCACAAAATCTTGCTGCCAACTTGGCGCAACTTCCCAATTTCAGGGAACTCCTGTTAGTTTTCACTTTCAAGAAAACATGGTCTCCCACTTTGAATTCTCTATGGGTTCTGTTATTATCAGTGTAACTTTTCTGCCTGTCCTGGGCAGCTTTCAGATTCTGTTTGATTTTTATCATCTGATCTTCCATCTCTTTGAGTAGTTTGGGTCCAACTACTGTTCTGTCAGCTGGATTATCCCAGCTTACTGGAGTGTTGCACTTTCTTCCATAAAGTGCTTCGAATGGGCTCATCTTCAATGATGCATGGTACCCATTATTGTAGGTGAATTCTACCAAATGCAGGTAGTCCTCCCACCTGGATGGTTTATCCATCACATACATTCTCAGCATGTCTTCGATTACTCTGTTTACTCTCTCTATCTGTCCATCAAACTCGGGATTATATGTTGTGCTAAAGTTCAGATTCGTTCTGAATCCTTTGAACAGTCCTTTCCAGAAATTCGAAGTGAATTTCGGGTCTCTATCAGACACAATTGTCCTAGGAATTCCATGCAAGCATGCCACTTCTTTTCAAAAGATATCAACAACATCTTCTGCTCTGTGGGTGCTTTTCAGTGGAATAAAATGGGCGGCTTTGGTAAGCTTGTCCACCACCACCATGATTGAATCATGTTGCTTGCTTGTTCTGGGAAATCCTGTGATAAAATCCATTGTTACCACGTCCCATTTCCATTTGGGAATAGGTAAAGGTTGCAGAAACCCTGCTGGGTGCCTATGCTCCGCCTTAACCTTCTGGCACTCCATACATCTGGCGATGTATTCCGCAATTTCTTTCTTCAAACCTGGCCAAAAATAATGGCCCTTGACTGCTGCCACAGTCTTCTGATATCCAGGGTGTCCAACATAAGCCACATTATGCATATCCTTTAGAATTGCTAGCTTCAATTCTCGGACATTAGGTACATACACCCTAGTTTTATACAAAAGTAAACCATTAGTTCCCAAAGTGTAACTTTCCTGGGTTTGTGGTCTCTCATGCTGCTGTAGCTTTGCTACAAGTCTTTTGTACTGTAAATCGGCACTTGCAGCTTCAAGAATTCTATCTTTAATCTCAGTTCTGTACATGCTAATGGTTGTAGCATGTAATTCGTGCACTTTTCTGCTGAGTGAATCAACCACCTTATTTTCTTTCCCTTTGATATGCTTGATATCAAAGTCATATTTGCACAGAAATTCCAGCCATCTAATTTGCCTGGCATTTAAGGTTGGCTGATCAAATAAATACTTCAGACCATTATGGTGTGTTCTCAACTCGAATTTCTTGCCCATGAGGTAATGTCTCCATTTCCTCAAGGCGTGGACGATTGCTGCCAACTCCAAATCATGAGTGGCATAATTCTTCTCATGCTCCTTCAACTTTCGGGATTCATATCAAACTACAAATCCCTCTTGGATGAGAACTCCTCCCAACCCCTCCTTACATGCATCAGTGCGCACTGCGTAATCCTTGTTTGGATCCACAATCTTCAGGATTGGAGCACCAGTTAGCAACTGCTTCAATCGCTGGAAGTTGCTCTCACATTCATCGGTCCACTGAACCTTCTTCTCCTTCCTTTGCAAGGAAGTGATAGCATGAGCTATCCTTAAAAATCCGGCTATGAACCTCCTATAATATCCTGCCAGACCCATAAAATATCTAACTTCTGTCACATTCCTTGGCTCTAGCCATTCTCGAATGGCCTGTACCATTTCAGGATCCACAACGATCCCTTCCTCAGATATAATGTGTCCCAAGTAATGGATCTGTTTTTGGTAAAATGAGCACTTGCTCAGTTTTGCATACAACTGGTGTTCTCTCAACACCTGCAACACCATTCTCAAGTGTTGTTCATGTTCTTCCTTTGTCTTGGAATACACCAAGATATCGTCCAAGAAGACTATGACAAACTTGTCCAGATAATTCTTGAACACTCCATTCATTAAGCACATGAAGACAACATGCACGTTGGACAGTCCAAACGACACCACTGTAAATTCATAATGACCATACCTTGTTCTGAAGGCGGTCTTGCTGATGTCTTCATCTTTTATCCTCACTTGATCATATCCAGATCGAAGATCTATTTTCAAAAATACTTTTGCATCCTTTAACTGATAAAAAAGATCATCAATCCTTGGCAGAGGATACTTGTTTTTGACAGTGACTTTATTCAACTGCCGAAAGTCAATGCACAACCTCAACGTCCCATCTTTCTTCTTCACAAATAGGACTGGGGATCCCCATGGTGACAAACTGGGGCGAACATAACCTTTCTTTAGTAGCTCTTCGAGCTGCAGTTGCAACTCTTTCAGCTCTGGTGTGCTCATTCTATAATGAGCCTTTGAAATTGGAGCTGCTCCAGGCATCAGATTTATAGAAAAATCGATGTCCCTCTTCGGAGGTAGTCCAGGCACCTCCTGAAACACGTCCTCAAACTCTTTGAGCACCCTGTGGTCTTCCAGATTTGAGACCACATTTTGGAATACTTCTTCCACCGGGGCTGCAAATAATTGACAACCTTTCTGGTAACATTTCTTCAGCTGCATGGCTGAGATTTCTCTAACAGCCATGGATCTGGGAATTCCTTGGACTGTTACCTGATTTCCCTCTTCGTCCAGACATGTGAATCTCTTGTTATGACAATCAATAAGGGCATGGTGATGGTCCAACCAGTCCATCCCAATTAAGCAATCATATGAGACTAAAGGCAGAATGTTCAATTCAGCCTTAGTGCTCATTCCTTTCATGTCCACCGAACATGACTTAACCAATTCAGTGACCTTCCTCTTGGTCCCTGTGGCCAACTGCACCAACCAAGACTTCTCATGTTTTCTCCTCGTTAGATGCAAACTTTCCACCACTCTAGGATCTACATAACTATGGCTAGCCCCTGAATCAATTAAAATAACAAGGGGTCGGTTGTTGATCGTACCTTCCACTTCAATCATGTGCGATTGAAATTCCGCTTGCTTATTGTCCAGTACTGCGTAGATTCTCAACATTCTTCTGCCCATATCCTCCACTGTTTCAACTTGCTAAACATTATGTACAGTTCTTGCCTTACCATTTTTATGGGGACAATCTTTGTGCTTGTGGTTTCCTTGACAGCCCCAACACTGAATGGGCGTCAGTCTCTGCCTTTGTACACCCTCTTCGGTCCTTCTCGACTCACTAAACGATGGTTGTCCCTGGCGACTGTTTCGGAAAAAGGAAGGCTTGTCTCCCTTCTGCCTCTGTTCTTTCTTAAACCTCTTCTGGTCATCCCAAGCCTTCCGAAAGGTAGGCTTTTCCCTTTGTTGTTCGTATAAAC
>ML815898.1:76292-103376 GCA_009831015.1 Picea engelmannii | reverse complement strand
GTTTTTCAATGTTTTGAGGTTGTTGCGTTCACTCTACTTGCACTTGGAAGTGTGGTTGCTCGCCATATTTTCTTCCTACTTTTAGCACCGTTATCTGTTGTCTCTACATTTCATGAATACTCAAAAGTTACAAAATGATTCTGAAAATCTATAGATTGTCGTAAGAGTTTATTTGAATCGCTGTTATCTCTATCTTTCAAGAATATTGTAAATTTATAAAATCTGAAGTATGTATTGCCTTTTTATTTGATTTGCAACTATAATCAATTTTACCCTAACCTTCCGAGCCCAGCGAAAAGAACAAACCGAGATGATTCCTAACAAGGAGAGTTACATTTCTGTCCTCCTATCGAAAGTATCAAAACTCTCCATGGGACCAGATGGGATTGTTTCCAGCAAAAATAAGAAACCAAGACCCCTAACAAGTTACATTTATGCCCTCATATTAAAAGAATCAACACTCTCCATTAGCCCATATGCAATGTTTCCAGCAGCAAAAACAAGAAACCCAGATGTCTAACAAGCCTGCATATAAAAAAAAATCAACATTTTCAGCTCGGCGAATTTAGGAAGTAGTATTTTAAATATTCAATTATTTTTATTTTTTTTAATAGTTTTGTTTAAAGTTTGGTCAAAAATTTAGAAGAATTACTGGCATTGCAAATATCACAAATATCAGTTGTTGAGATTGCATATTTAAAGTATAATAGAGATTTTTCAAGTACCAAATCCATTTCTACATTAAAAAAAACAATTTCAATAATGTAAAATTGCAATTTCACCACTAATTTTATAACCAAATTTCAATAATGATTAAAATTTTTAAAAAAATTACCCAAATACATTAACAAAGTTGGAAACCAACCAAATGTATTTTCAAACATTCATGTGGTCCTTTAAAACAAAAAAGAAACAGGATCTGGTTACATTCAATTATGTACGATAATAGTGCTTTCTTTTGTCAGAATGGGGTCTACCTATAGAGGAGTTATCCATTATATTTTACTTAATGAAATCCTTTATTGTTTTTATCCTATTTGGTTTTCCAATTTCCTTGTACTTCCATTATTTTTACAAAATATCAAAGGTATGGCATATGTGTTATGTACTTCCATTGTACTTCTGCATTTAGTTATACTAAGTTTCATTGTTCAACATGTATTTCCCAACTAATTTGGCAGGGACTACGTTGCCATGCAACCCTTGTTAAATTTAAAGTTAATATAAATATAATCATTTATCTAAAAAACATGTTAAAAACATGTATATTGTATTTATAAAATTTAAATTAATATTCTTTTTAATTTTAATTTTAATTAATATTTGGACTTCACCAGACTCTCTTGAATATATTTTAGATGGGTCTCTACAAAGTTTGAGGATGGAACTATGCACTTTGTATAAGTAAGATGTTTTAAGTGTGTCTCATCTATACATTAAAATAACGTGCAAAGAACATTAAATGAACGGTTTTTGTGACCTCTGAGGTGCACTAGGGTTAGGGTTGCTTCAGATCTAGTGCACTTGGATGCCCTTGGTGGGGAAAATTGATTCCAAGCGAGGGAGGGTTGTGAGGCGCCTCCTACAGTCACGCAACGTGCATGGAAACACAGGCGGGGGTTCCAGGCGCCCAACCTTTGAACCACCATCAAATCTATGCTTGTAGCTTCTCTTTGAGGGTACATTCAAGGACAAAGAAATGGATATCAACTCAGGGAATGCTCCAAAAAGAGCAGCGCGACCCTGGGTACCTGGAAAATGTATTCCTCAAGCACCGCAAGCACCAAAATATGTCATAAACACACCTAGAATAGAAGAACATAAGCAATACATGCACGACTATGCCCTAGTCAGGAAATTTCTAGGGCTATGGCCCTTTGAACGCGAGCTGGTAAAATGGATACACCAATGGTGGAATCCCAAAGGTCATTATGATATCCAGTTAGGATCCAAAGGATTCTTCACAATAATATTGCACAATCTGGAGGACAGGAATCACATATTTGATGGAGGCCTTCATCTCTTCAACTCCACTAGACTCTTCTTGCAATTTTGGACGAAGAAGTTTAGCCCTGAAACAAAGGATTTTTCCCATGCCCCAGTGTGGATAAAACTCTATGCCCTGTCGCAGGACTTCTAGCTGGATGAGGTGCTGGAAGGCATTGGAAACACCATTGGAGTATACGTTAAAACTTTATAGGCAACAAAGCAACGAAGATACACCTCCTATGTGCGCATCTGTGTCTACCTGAATATTTCGAAGCCGCTACCAGGAACCATTGCCTTGGAATACCATGATGAGGCTTGGTTGCAAACCATTTACTATGAGCACATACCGTTATGATGTAGGAAATGTCATGAGCACGGGCACCCCTTAAGAGATTTCCCCGTCAACACGACAAGCAAGGATGAAAACCCAAAAACAAGAAAGAATAAAGATGGCTTCATCCCAGTAGCAGGAAGACATAGACAGGGGGGAAGGAGAAAAATCATGACCAATAAGGAATTGTCTCCTAGTAACTCGTTTGATGCCCTACAACAACTTCCAGAGAACATGGATGCTCCACATGTCCCTTCTACAGAGGAAACACAACAAAACCAAGAGAAAGGGAAAGCGGTGTACACCCCAGGTATTGACAAAACCACTAAATCCTTTCCAAGCTCCAATACCATGGCAGTAGAACCCTCAAAGACAGAAGATGGTGATGCAGAAATGGATCTTGATAAGCAGGACTTAGCCAGAGTAGATTTGGAACATTTGGAACAAGCTTACCGACACCATAAATTATACACCATCCCTCTAGACCAGCTGCGAAAAGTCCACAAAGTATTCCTCAACTCTACATTCGGCTCAATCGCCAGATCCAGTTCGGGTTTGGGAGTACAGGGGAATATACCGAAAGAGCAACGCAAAACTCTGAAACATGAAAATAAAAGGGGAAGGTAATCCACCCAGAAGCTCATACAGGAGATTGGACACTTCATGGTTAACTCTCGTCAGATTCATCTCATTTATGAAATCTTCCCCCTTCTCCCCTCCCCATCCTCATCATGAATATCATCTCTTGGAATATAAGGGGACTCAACATTCGTAGTAAGAAAAGGATACTATGGGATATTATCATAGAAGAACAACCAAACATCATGTTGCTCCAAGAAAAAATGCACAACGGAGGAAATGGATAGAGTTCTTGCTTGTTGTTGGAAGTAAGGGAAAGGTATCTAAAATGATGCAAAGAGTTCCATAGGAGGCCTGACAATTCTTTGGAACTCGAGTTCAGTGACCATGAACAACTTCTTCACAACCAGGTGGTCCATCTCAACGACCTATCGACTCATCGGCTCCAACAATCCTGGATACCTCACAAATGTTTACAGACTAGCCACACCAAGGGACAAGAATGCCTTAATTAGGAACCTGGAGGGACTTGCCACCCTCACCTCTGGAAGTAGATGGATTCTTGGATGAGAAATTAATATGATATGCAATCTGGATGAGAAAAGAGGCGGAACTCGTCGACTCTAGGAAGAGTCAGGTCACTTTCAAGGCCTAATCAATAAGTTAGGCCTCATTGAAATAGAAACACCAAATGGACTCTTTACCTGGACGAACCAAAGATCAGGAGCCCATCAAGTAGCTTTCTGAATGGATCGCTTCCTCATCTCTGATTCCCTCTTAATGGAGGGCACAACTCTGGAAGCTCGCATCCTTGACACCCATTAATCAGATCATTGGACCATCCAAATGTGGCTAGACATTCCAACCTCTCCAGGATGAAAACCCTTTAGATTCGAACGGTTTTGTCTCAACCACCCAGATTTTAAACAAAATGCCCACACTTGGTGGAAGGAGGCATCCATCCTACATGGATCCAAGATGTACAGATTCCAGCAAAAACTCAAAAACTTCAAGAAGCAACTCAAATCTTGGAACAAACAAACCTTCGGTATTATATTTGAATCCCAAAAACAAATAAAGGAACAAATGAGCATCCTACAGAGCCAAATCTAATATCATGGCATATCTGAGGAACTCAAGACGCAGGAAGCAAAAAAAATCCAAAAGATTGAGGCAAGAAAATTCCAAAAGGAGACCTTATGGAGGAAAAAGTCTTGCATCCAATGACTATAGGAGGGCGAAATAAATACCAAATTCTTCCACATGTCTAACCTTCAACGAATACATGCCAACCGCATCACGCAGCTGATCATAGAGGACGAGAACACCCTCCACTCTCATGAGAACCTAGAATCAGAGCTAGTCACCTACTACCAAGATATCTTTACTGAACCTCCGGGGGATATATCTCAATCCATATCCCAAATCACTCAGCATATTTCCTCCACAATCACAACAAAGAAGAATTCTGCACTGCTGAGGCCTATTACGATCGAGGAAGTGGATCAGACACTTCATGACACTCCAATAGACAAATCTCCTGGGTTGGATGGTTTCACTTCGAAATTTTTCCATCACTGTTGGCATATGGTAAGGGAGGAGGTGTGGGAAATCATTGAAGATTATAGAGCTTCTGATCAAGTCCTTATGGCCCTCAATTCCACCTTCCTCACCCTTATTCCTAGAGAAGAGCAAGTTAACTATCCAAAATAATTCCGACCTATTTCTCTCTGCAATGCCATGTACAATATGCTAACAAAGGTGATAGCCCGATGCCTCAAACCTATCCTTCCCTTCATCATTTCGTCGGAACAATCAAGTTACGTGGAAGGAAGGAAAATCTTAGACAACGTTATCCTGGCTCATGAAGTTATCCACTCTCTTCATAAGACTCGCACTCCAGGTATGTTGTTAAAATTAGATCTTTCCAAAGCTTTTGACAAGCTAAGCTAGGGTTACATGCGTTATGTTCTCTTAGCCTTTGGTTTTGACTCTTCCTAGGTTAACTGGATCCTAAATCTCACCTCCTTTGCCTTCTTTTCAATCCTCATCAATGGAGTCCCCTCTCGCCCTTTCACACCCATACGTGGGATTAGGCAAGGGGATCCCCTATCTCCGTTCCTTTTCATAATCATGGAGGAAGGTCTAAGCCACTCCATTCAAGCCTCAATAGAAAACCATACTTTGGCAAGATTACCCTTTCATGGCATCAATCCATCGATCTCTCATAGTCAATTTGTTGATGAAAACTTCATGATGGGATCCCCCATGGTCCAAGAGGCCCAAAAAATACTCTCCATTTTTCAAACCTTCTATGATGCCTCTCGAATGGATATTAACAAGGAAAAATCCAATATCTTCTTCTTTAACACCCTGATGCTGGTCCAACTCCACATTATCGCGATCTTGGGTTTCACTCAAAGCTCCCTTCTATCCAAATATCTAGGTATTCCCCTCCTCGAAAAGGCCCTTAGAAATAGCTCATGGAATATCCTCCTCACTTCATTCTCTTAAAGGCTTGCCTCTTGGACCTATCTCTCTCTCAATCTCCCCACTCACCTTATCCTCCTCAAGTCTGTGTTGCATGCCCTGCCCATATACACCTTCTTAGCCCTTACAGCGCCCGACTTTGTTCTTAATGCTATCATAATCCTGTAAAGAAACTTTATGTGGCAAGGTGCCAAGACAAGGAAAAAGTTGGCGTTGATCAGTTGGGAAACACTCTGCAAACCTAAGGCACAAGGGGGCTTAGGGATAAGAGATCTGACAACTATGAACAAAGTTTTGAGTGCCAAAATTTGGTGGAGATGGCTAAAGAGACCTCAAGATCTCTGGGCCAAGATGTGGAGAAGAAAGTACACACCTAACATTGCTGAAAGGAAGTTAAAAAGATGGAATGGGGACATCCCAGGGTCCTTGATTTCGATGGAAGCTAGGCAGAATCAAATCTTAGTGGTCAATCACGCATTTTGAGAAATTTGTAACGACCAAACAACCTTCTTCTGGAACGACTTGTGGCAACAGTTACATGTTATGGCACAATATTCCCTAGATGACACATTTATAATCTCGACTACCCAAGAGGGGATGAAAAAATTCTTAGATTACTGGCAGGAGCACTCCATGGATGCCACTTGGAGATGCTGGAAATCCACTAGAGAGGACCTTCATATCGCAGAGCACGTGGACCTACACCTTGGTACAACCTGATCAGCACCAGGGAAATTCAAATTTTGCAGGGAGAGGACATCCTTCTATGGGGACATTATTCATGGGGAACTTTCAATATCCAAGAATATTACACCATCAAGGCGGACCTCATTTGCCCTCCCCCGGGGAATGTTTGGACTAAAATATGGTCACTCAAGCATTGGCCCAAATTCAGTACCTTCCTTTGGTTGGTGGCTCATGGTAGCATTCTCACTTGGGACAATCTCATGAAACAAGGGCTCACAGGGCCTTCCATTTGTTCGCTATGCATGAAGGATGCGGAAACAAAAAATCACATGCTAAATATTTTCACCTACAGCTCCCAAGTCTGGGATCAATGCATGATAGTCATGTGAATTTCAGATCATAAGCGAGAGAGACTTATCACAACTATTGAAGAGTGGCGGGACGTGGTCTTCCAATTGCCCATTTTGAACCGCATATGGAAGCTACTCCCTAGTTTCATCCTTTGGAAACTTTGGAAAGAATGAAACAGAATAATCTTCTGGAACACTCAGAGAGATTGGCAATTTTGCTGGATCCAAAGATGCACCAACATCAAAGAAACAACCAATCTATATCATTGGATAGAAGCAGACCTGTTGGCACAAGGGCAGACCCAGGGTTCAATGCTTAAGAACGCACCAACAAAACCCTAACTACCGGCCCTTCCGGCAACACCTCCGAAGCAGATGAAGTCTCACCTGAGGTAGAGGCAGGGGTGGTTGCAGGACTCAGGTGTCTGCAACCTATATGGGATACTGATCTGTGATTATATCTTTTATAGGTCACTTAGCATAGATCATTTATCAATATTTAACCCTTATGGTGCTTCGCAGATGGCACAGAGCATCATAGTAAATACTTAGACTAAATATGATTCAATACTTAGCCATAGAAATATAGATTAGATTCAACAAATCAAGCACTAAGCATCTTATATATTAGATCTAACATTCATAAGTACAGAGCATAACTAGATCTACTTAATCACAGCAAGCACTTAGCCAAAAAGGAGACAACACTTATGTCAAAGCACAGAGAACATTACACGGAGTTATCGTGGTTCACGCCCACCCTGGGGCTACGTCCACAAAGTCTTCTTCTTCATATTATCACGGTCAAGAAGTTACATCACAGAGCTT
Source organism: Picea engelmannii (assembly GCA_009831015.1). NCBI lineage: Eukaryota > Viridiplantae > Streptophyta > Pinopsida > Pinales > Pinaceae > Picea > Picea engelmannii. The sequence goes on along the minus strand of ML815898.1, from coordinate 96,122 downwards.
CAGGGACCCTTACTTTGCACAGGACAAAAGATCTGTGCAGTTCAATATATCCTTCTTCCTTTCACTTCAACACAAAACTACAACAACTTTCACTTAGCCTTTCGATCTCCTTACAATCCTGCACAGAGAACTATAAATCTAATCACACATATCCAACTACTAGCACTAAGCCTTTAGCTATACATCACATAGAGGTACTACTATTTGCACTCCCCTATCATATCTACTACTTAAGTATCTATTTATAGATTACAAAATGGGCCTAATCATGGGTAAACCCACAGACCGACATCCCTTTCCCTTTACATCAACCCAAAACCCTAAAAGGGACCAAAATTAGGTCTTGCTTTCTTTGCGTTGCGCTCCATGTTTGGAAAGCTGTCACAGTCCCAAAAACAGTCAAATATGACCAAGTATTCTTAGAACTTGGTCAAGGGCCAACAGCCCCCCAACACTCACCTGTGGCTCGTCCCGAGTCACTCAAGTCTGATCAATTCTGCCTCGAATGCCTTGAGCTTGGCTTGAGCTTCTTCGACTTGCTGCAGTGCGACAACTTCTTGCTCAGTAAATTCCTGGATCACTGTGTCATTGAGCGGTCCTTCCAGGTGTTGTTCTGAAGTGATGACAACCTGTTCGACTTCAACTTCCTATCTTTCCAGTTCAGTGAACAGTTGGCATGCCTTTTCCTGGATCGATTGAAGTCGTTGGGAGACTTCCATCACTTTGATTTGCAGCATATGTACCTGTTGTTGGGCTATGTGTTGTTCTGTGAACCTCTTCATTCTTTTGAATGGGGTCAAAGTCTTTATCTACGCCTGTAGCATGTCTGCATGTTGCTTTGCTTCTGGGAGTTGTGCCTCCAATGTCTACAATTCTGGATTCTCTGCGAGGGTTTCATAAGTCTAGGTGCCTCTAGTGCTCAACTACTTGCATTCCAAAGAAAATGTTTTTAATCGGCCAATTGCGCTTCGAGCAGTGGCCTCTCTTATATATCTTATTTCCTGAGGGGTCTCGGGAATGATGCGGAGCTCCAGATCCATGATGCGTTGTTGGAGTTGTTGGATTACTTCTTCCAGTTAGGTCACCTACTATGGGAGACGATCTTCCATCTTCACCTCTATGACTGTCATAGAGTATAGTGATTTGTGAATCCTTTCTTGAACTTCAATTTGCTCTGCTAGAAACTGTGCCTTTTCCTCATCCCACTTCTCTTTCAGGGAAATCTTTTCCCATTTTGCCTCCTTTTGTTGTTCTAGAAGGGATTTTTGTGCTTGCATCAGAGCCTGGGTGGCTTGTACTGTGTCTTCTTGAGCTAGTCGAAGGTGAGCTTTGACTTGATCAACGATCTGGTGCAATTGAGTGGGATCATCGCATGTTCCTGATGTTGCGCTTGGTAAAGGCATTGTAGACACTGCTTGACTATACTGGAGTGCCTATTGCACTTCTTTGAGTTCGCCTTTGATTCATTTAAATATCTCCTCCTTCTTTTCTTCTTGCTTTTCTGCGAGCTTGAGTGAAACATAATTCAGTGCAGCAATTAGGAAGTTGAAGTCATTCGAGGTAAGGGTAGTTTTAAGCGTGGTCTGGGTGGCCTTAGCTTTCTTTCAGGAGGAGGGTTTTGGTGGTGTCATCTTTATTTTCATGGAGGGATCCTCCTTCTCTCTAGGTGGAGTAACTTCACCTCTATTTTTCTCAACTTCTGTACTGCCTAGCTTGTCACCATCGCCTCCCTGCGCAGGTGAGATCGAAGTAGTCTTCACGGATGTGCTAGGGGCATCTTCAAATTTGTCATCCTTCTTAGTCCTTCTTGGCTCAGGGATGTCTGGCATAGCTTTAGAGATTTCCTCGTCGGACATGTCTATGGGGTCTGCTGTAACAAGGTGGTCTGTCGACCATTCCTTGGTAATCTCCTCCAAGTCATCCTCTGTCAGTTTGTAGTAGGATTGGAGCTATTGTTTATGCTCGTCACCGCATGCTGTAATATAGGTGAGGTGGCAGTCCGCGCTAAATTTGATCAAAGTTCTAAACCTATGAAGTACGTTTGGGGTAATTTGTGGTGTAGACTGAATTGCACTCTTCAGTTGGTTGAAGTAGGTGTGGAAGACAACATTGGACTGCCACTGCTTGTTCATGTCACTGGAGTACCACAATGTATAGAACTTTGTGGCTAGAGGTTCGATCTCTGGAAAAGTGTCTCCCTTTGGCATCTCCCAAGCGATGAAGGTGATGAGTATGAGTAACCAACTAGAGTGGAACTCATACCCTTGGTCTTGCGCTCCTCTGCAATCAATTTCTAGCTAGTTTACAAGATACTGTGCCCAATTCATCTGTAGTCCCTCGACGCACTTCCCTGTGAGGTCAACTACGAAGCCAGTCACCTGTGTTGGTCTATTCTTACGAACTAATTTTCCCGTGATTAACTGACATGTAAGGCACACTGCGCCACTCTAGATAGAGGCTACCTTTTAGCCTCACTTGCCCTTCTCTACATCACCATAAGTTTCCTTTATTTGTTGTACTAGTGCTCGGTCTGAGGTCTTGTTTGGCTAAAAGTCCCGTGGGTCAGGGCCTTGCATGCTAAGTCCCGTGATATGATTGATTAGATTCAGATCCACAGTGATGTGGTGGTCCAACCATAAGTATCTGCCGTGGTAGCAAGACAACAACAACTTGACGCATGCATTGACTTCCTGGTGTCTGTCGAAGTGAGGTATCTTCATTACGTTGAGTAGTGTGGACTGTGAAAGGTTTTGAGTCCAGGACTACGGGAAAATCTTAGGATTTTTTCCTTTGGTCTTGGTTAATTATTTATGTGGGGCTAACATGCTGTAGGTTTTGCAATCTCCAAGGTTAAAATCATTAAATTTCAGTGCTGCGAGCTTATCCTGGTCAGATCGTACTGCGCGCACCCCTTTCGAAAGATACGTGGTGATCAGGGTGTACTCAAAGTCCCTGGGTACACTGTCACGGTTAATCTTTCCACTCAAAGGTGGTATGTAAACTGACAAAATGCATGGGATCAGCTTGGCGTTTGCAATATCGTCTATGTGCTTTGTTCTTGTCTCAGTCGTGGTTCTGGAAGGTTCTACACTGTGAGTAGTGGGGGGAGAAGATTGGACTCCTCCTATCGATGATGCTTGCACATTGACAGACATCCTTCTCTCTGACATGACTCTCTTAGCCATTAGGTCAATCAAAACTTCTTCAACTACTTTCTCAACAACACTGAGCTCGTCCGACATACAAGCTTGGGTCCACTAGATTAGGTGTGAAATTGAATTCTGAGAATATGATGAATAGTATGGGAACAAGGCAATGATCACAGGGTGAAGTAATCTCAAGGTTTGGGCTCAAATTCTCACTTAGCAAAAAGTATTCTCGGTGTGTGGCGCGACGGACTAAGTAGGGAAACTTAGCAACGATCTGCTTGCAACGGATATGGGGCCTTCATTAACTTTTTTCTATTTGTTCTGGTGTTGTCCAATGGCTTAGTGGGAACCCATAATTCCTTTTCTATTTGTTCGGGGCGGGAGTCGAACGGGTATATTGGTCCAACAGCTATACTATTGCACCATGGCGAAGTACCAAATGTCGTTGTTCTGATATCTCGGTGAAGCTCAATTCTTGTGATTTTTCCTTCTGCGAAGTTTCCTCTGGAGTCTTTTGTAACTTTCTGATTTTATCCCTCTTCTTACTTAGCTTCCTAGATTTTTTTCTAGTGGGCTTAGTCTCGGTCATACCTTTTCCATTCTGAGTCTTATCTTCTCTTGACATAGTCATTTTTCACTGCTTAGGGTCGTTCTTCAGATCCAAGGGTAATACTCCTTCATCATATATATTAGGTATTTCAGTCTTCTGTGGTTCCTCTAACTCTCTTATAGCGTCGACATCCAGGTCCCTGGTGTTTAACAACGAAGATCTTTTCTATTGTTCCTAGATCAAGTAGGCGATCCCTCTAGTCATAAATTCCATGAGCTCTTGCTTCTTCTGTTCTAGGGCTTCCTGTTCTTCTTTCCTTCAGATCTAGTCTTTTTCAATCCAAATATTTCCTAACAAAGTTGGAAATGGGGCGAGGTCCTCAATAAATACAATGAATTTGAACTCTTCCTCTGTCGAAGTTCCATGGGTACTCATAGCTATCTAGGTAATTCTTCCACATAGGGCTACCATTTTTCCTTTGAATAATCCGATGGTTCCTAGCGAAGGGACCAGAGTAGGCCTTCCTAGGGTTTCCCAAGTTCTTTCTGTCATAATGTTCATCGGTATTCCCTCATCCAGAGCATAGTGAATGTTGAAGTCTCCTATTCTTAATTCAATTTTCTCCTTTTCTTTGAAGATATCTGATAAACTGATATCCTTATGATCATCTAGGGTTTCTTTTAGTTTCAGTAACATGATCTCTGATTCTTTCTGGGGTTCTTCCATAATTTTAGTCTCTTGATCTTCTTCAGAGTTTGCTTGTTCCATATTCAATTTTTCGAGTCTAGCAATCATTCTAGGGAAATCCAATACTTCATGGTCCATAGCTTTACAACAGAGGCAACTAGGGCTTCTTCGAGGGCATTCCTTAGAAAGATGTCCTGGTCTTCTGCAACTGTAACATAGGGTCAAACCTCTCTTTCTTTTAAATGACCCCCAACTTCTTCTATACCACACGCTAGGGTCATGGTAGCTAGCCTGCAAAAATTTTTTTCTAGGATCCTACATCCATCTGTTAGTCCAACAATTCTTTCTATACATAGGTATAACATATCTATCATTATTCTTATCATATCTATCAAATGTTCGTCCATCTAATGATGCCCTAGTTTTTAGGCTAGGACAAAACCTATGAAGCATACCTAGATTCATGCTTCAGAAACAAAAAAAATCCACTTATCTTACCTATATAGAGCACTTGAACTATTCTTACCTTTACTAGAGCACAGAGCTTTACATATCTTACCTCTTTTTGTAGATCTGACTTATAAACTTCCACTTTAACCTCTCTTAGAGAACAAAGCATTCAGATCTGATTTATTTTCTTCAGTATCCACCTCTTTTCTTGCAGATTTGGTCTCTTTCCTTCATATCTGACCTTTCTTTCTGGGCACAAAGCTTCATAGGTCAATTAGAATACTATGCATTAGGACAACAGATCTATGCACAGAGCTTATTTCACACAAAGATTTTTCTTCTTTAGTTCCCATCAATCACAGTTCCAGTCCTAGCAATGGAACCATTTGTTGGAACAAGGGTAGACCCAGGGTTCAACGCTCAAGAATGCACCAACAAAACCCTAACTACTGGCCCTTTTGGCAATAGTTGCGAAGCAGATGAAGTCTCACTCGAGGTAGAGGCAGAGGTGGTTGCAGGACTCAGGTGTCTGCAACCTAGCTGGGATACTGATCTATGATTATATATTTTACAGGGCAGTTAGCATAGATCATTTAACCCTTATGGTGCTTCGCGGATGGCACAGAGCATCACAGTAAATACTTAGACTAAAGGTGATTCAATACTTAGCCACAAAATATAGATTAGATTCAACAAATCAAGCACTAAGCATATTATATATCAGATCTATCATTCATAAGCACAGAGCATAACTAGATATACTTAATCACAGCAAGCACTTAGCCAAAAAGGAGACAACACTTAGGTCAAAGAACAAAGCACATTACACATAGTTACCGTGGTTCACCCCCACCCCGGGGCTATGTCCACAAATTCTTCTTCTTTATATTATCACAGTTAAGCAGTTATAACACAGAGCTTCAGGGACCCTTACTTCACACAGGACAGAAGGTTTGCATAGCTCGCTAGATCCTTCTTCCTTGCACTTTAGCACAAAACTGCAACAACTTGAACTTAGACTTTCGATCTCCTTACAATCCTGCACAGAACACTATACATCCGATCATGAAGATCCAACTACCAGCACTAAGCCTTTAGCTACACATCACATAGAGGTACTATTATTTTCACTCCCCTATCATATCTACTACTTCAGTGTCTATTTATAGATTACAAAATGGGCTGATAGGTGAAATCACCATGTGGTACAAGTGGTCTACAACAGATTCATGGGCAGAGGATATTTCCAGGGATATTGTTAAGGTTTGGATTTTTTATTTATATGGTTATTGGAGGACAAGGTTGTTCTCAGTTTTGGTGACTTTGGAGGACAAGGTTGTCCTCAAATTTTGGTGATATTGTATTGGCTGGGATGGATTTTTTTTCCCTTGGGATTTCTGATGTTAACAAGACTACATAACTGAAATTTGTGTCACATGTGTATTGATGACTCATGTCTGATATTTGTGTTTCCACTGCATATGTTTTTCAGTTAATAATTTTCAGTGTAAAATTTTTTAGTGATAACAGCTAGGGATTTATTGTTAGATCATTAGGAAGAAATTTTCAAATATGAAAATTACTCACATAGAGTTGCATGGGAAAATCGACACTTTCATGTGCTATGTGTCATGATTCATCTCTCATCCTATTTTTGTTTTTTCATACTTAGGTTCAAAGTAACCAAACCCCTAGTTTGGAATGCATAAATGATAACAAATTCCATGTTCCCCCCTTTTTCAACATGTCTTCACTACACTATGTTTTTTTTTGGTAATCTATCCAGAATACTTCATATTACAAGTAAAGAAAATGTACAATATCTGAGCTGCTAGTCTAGAATTGGGGAAACTATACTAGCAATAGAAAATAATTTTATTTGTCCAAATTATCTTGAGAAGCATACAAAACTTTGAACTACATAACATAGGATGCTAGAGTTTAGGGCCTAAATAGTAATAACTTCTAGAAGTCTAACTAGCATATTGATATCTAGGATGAGGAGGGGCCATAGCCTCACTAACTCTGAAAATAGTGAGCCAAAAAATTAATAATCCTCACATGATTGAAATTAATCATTTAAAACGTGACCATCAATAGCAGGAACCTAAGGTCGGGATAAGTGGATCCTGGTGAAGTCCAAACCCATGAGCCTCTTAGTGAGAAAATTTATTTAATGTTCTACCAACTTAATATGTATTTGAGCATCGTCGAGATGAAGGAGAATCTCATTATAGGCTTTGTTTCATTCAACCAACACCTTTCCCATGAGAGTCTTCATGTGCCAGTAAATATCAACTATTTGGAAAAACATGGTTTCCCGAGTGTGAGAGGAGCCAATATTGAGAATCCATGCACATGTTGCAACATCCACCACTTCTTACTTGATAAAATGTTTGTGTATTCTCATATATGCTTCAACTAGGTCAATCTCAGCTTGAATTTATGGTGGGGTGTTCACTTGGTATATAGAAGTTGATTCTTCCACATTCATTTTACCCCAAGAGGCAACAAGTATGCATGTTCTCCTTCTCGACCAATGCCTAGAGTTGCATCTTTCCATGGGGAAAGACCAGAAGAGAGGGTGAGTGTCAGGGGAGATCTAGAGGACTAAAACAAGGCTAGATAGGTCAGGTATAGCAAGGAAACAAGTCAATGAAGGGTGAGAGAGCAGAGTAGTAGGAGAAAAATTTTGAGGTGGCAAAGGGTCGGGCCATGGAGGGAGCCATATTAATCTGAGAAGGTCATCCATGATAAGAGGGCACCATAAATGGTCCATAAATATTTCCTTCATTTCCATAATTGGAAATGGAACCATCCAGATCGAGAAAGGGACAGTCAGATTGAATAGGGTAGGATGGGAGTACAACTCTATATGGAGCACATTTGCTAACCCATAATTCGTGAGAGGATGGTTAAGAGGAGGTGATTCCAGGTGGAACAATGGGATTCGAGCAAATGATAGGTGTACACAATCCACAAAGAGGCATGGAGAGATCATCTTGAGAAAGAGTTGAGTAATCCTTGTTAAGAGAAGAATTAGCAGAGGGATCCTAGCTAGAGTTTAGAGGCAGACAATCAATGTTGACTCCTCCATTGGCTAGATGATCAATGATCTTGTTAGTTGACCACTTGACATGTGAGGGAATGATTACAAAAATATTTGTGAGAAGGGATTTAATATTTTTTATACTTCCTTCTTGACACCGACCAAGAGAAACTTTTCTAATAGGAGATCCCTACTAAAATTTTTTTAGCATTCTAATAATGATTTGGGTATCCCAATTTACCACAAGTTTTTGGAAACCTTCACAAATTGAAAAAATGAGAGGTCGCATTCGATGGATTGCAATTATGTAGGATTGTTGATATCAATGCCAATATTGTCTGAATAAAGATAGAGGATCTCCCCTTCGTTGTTTAGAAAAACTCCACATAGACTAGCATCCCCAGGGTTTCCTTTGGAGACCCCATCAAAGTTAAGTTTGATAAAGAATAAGGGAGGAGGATTCCAGGGATGATTTTAAGGATGAAAATTTATTTTAAAATGTAGAAACCTTGGCGAATCTTACTAATCCTTCATATGTCAACTATAAAATGGTTAACGATATTTTTGTAAAAATATTCAAATTTCTAAGGATTTTATATAGTTTGTATAAAATTTTGGTGATTTTTAAGGTAAAATAATTTTATCCTATAGAATTAGGGTGAATAAGTTTTAGAATAGAGAATCTTGTTTTGGGAAAAACCATGGAAACTTATCCCATGAGCGAAATTTATCCCCTAAAATCATCCATGGAGGATTCCAAAGGGAAGGATGAGAGGGATTAGGTGCATGATGGTGAAGGATGATGGATGAGGAGGGGGGAGGAGATATAAATCCTTGAGGATGCTCTCCTCCTGCTCAGAGAATTTCCAATCCTATTCCAACCATGGGGAGGACAGGGTGGTTTCCTGGTTGTTGCACTTGATTCTTTCCCAAAGAATGTCAACTTCTAAATGTTGATGCTTAAATATCCTATGATTATGCTGTTTCTGAAATTCCCAAATTAGGAAACCAAGGTGGGGAAACCATAATTGATTGAGGACATGCTTAAAGAATTTTTTTGGATGCCAATTTTCAATGGTTTCAGATAAGTTGTTACTATTGTGATCTAGAGTTCTAAAGGTCATGACACTTTGATCGCATAAAGTAGAAGCTATGGGATAGGAGTTGAAAAGTTGCTCCATTGATTCTCCTTATTGGTGGAAAAGTGATCCAGATGGATATCAATGGCCACCTACCTATTCCATGTGCTCGAAAAACAGTTTTCAATCTTGGCAGTTTTTCTGTAGTTTTTCTGTAGTTTTTCATGTTCCATACTTTCGGGGCCATTTTGAGGCTCTAAATGACATTTTTTGGGTATTTGGGGCCCAAGTAACTGCCAAACTCACTTACCTAGGCCAGTCTAAAATCGGTATTCTCAGTTAGACATTTACAATGGTGTATCGAGCACCCCAAACATAGATCATATGCAAACATTACGACCCCAGGAAGTTGACGTATCAACTACCCCCATCGGGGCCCGCAAACCTTTTGGATTTTCATCTTCCGGGGTTAGGGTTTTGGATTTTACCTATGTTAAAAAGGACTTTGGAGCCTCATTGTAATAATCATCTTCTTGCGAATGCAAGCAGCTATCACATATCTTCTTAGAGATAAGATGCCACCATTCTAGCGAGTCTTTCACTCTTTATTTTTACAGTCTTTGTACGTTTTCGCTCATTAATACAAATTGTATTACTATATCTCTATGTTTATGGTTGCATCTCTGATACATTTATGTTATATTTTTGGATATCTAATACATATATGTACATTTGTTTATTATATCTCCGCTCTCATTTCGTGTCAAAAATAATCCGGATCAGTGGTATTAGAGGAGGTTGCTCTTGATTGTTTTTTTCAGTGCATGTCCCCGATGAGGTTTGAGTATAGAAAGTTGGGTATTGAAATTGTATCTCTTGAATAAAATGGATCTCGCACACCCAAGAAACCCTCCATGGTGGAATAAAATAAAAATGATGGAGCAGACGATTTTATCAATCTGTTTCGTGAGAAAGCTCTCACGTGACAAAGGCACTAAATGATGGAGAATTTTTCCCACATCCTTCAACGTATGTCGATAACAACATGCACATATTCATCAAACAACTACTTTGGAAGAACCTCTCCTTTCAAGGTACAGGTTAATTTTGATATTCCCGTATTTTAAGGTCAGATAGATGTAAATTCGCAAGAGAAATGGTTAAATATGGTGGAAGGTTATTTCTCTGTTCACCATTTTTTCGACAGGGAAAAGATCACCTTCGCACTCCTTAAAGCTCTCCTCCATGTCAAATATTGGTAGGAAACTTACTAGGAGAAAATTTCCACAAAAGAGTCTGGAATATATGGGGCCGATCCCACTTGGGATTTTTTCGAGGCTGTGTTAAAGGAACAATATTACCCTGTTGGAAACTATGAGGATGAATATATCAGATGGACAACACTAGGGAAAGAGAGGGGCCAAGCAGTTATGGAGTTCACCAATACCTTCCATACCTTGCACACCAAGTTGGATATCAAAGACTCCAAATGACATTTGGTTTTGAAATACTGTGGGGCTGTACAAAGATACATCCAAACTGAAATGGATTTTCTGGACATCTCATCACTTGGTGTTGCTTATCGATATTCTCTTAAAATCGAGAAGAAATTTAAGCACCAAAAAAAATGGGAGTTCAGGTCTGTAAATCCGCAACAACCAAAGTAGGATAAAGATGAACCTAACAAACAATCTTCTGAAAACCGGTCCAAGCCATGAGAAAAGAAGGGTCACGAGAAGACAAAGAAGGACACTGAAAAATGGTGCGATTTCCACAAAATCCCCTGACACAACACCGATGAATGTCGCTCAAAACAGTTATTGGTGGTCGAGATCAAAGACAAGGAGCCGAATCCTGATTCATAATTTGATTTTGAAAATAATGGTAAAATACAGATGATCGACGCGGACCCCACTACTATTGTCGCGACCGCCACAATTCAACCAGAAGAACCAATAGATCCTGGAGAGGGGGAGTGCCTTTTTCATTCGCAAATGTGGGTGAAGGGGACCCTGTTGCATTTTATTATTGATAAAGGAAGCCAGAAGAACCTCATCTCAGCAGAGGCCATCAAATAGTTGGGATTTCCGACAACACCACACCCGTATCCATACAACATCGGGTGGCTTCACCAGGGATAAGATCTTCGTGTCAACCAGTAGTGTCGATTGTCATACAACATCCAACCCTTCAACGATGAGGCAATATGTGATGTTGCCCCACTAGATGTCTGTGATGTTCTCTTGGGCCAGCCATATATGTGTAAGCGCCATGCTATCTATGAGTCTCGACCCCATAGTGTCATTGTTACTTTGGGGGATCATCTCTACAGGATACCAGAGGTAGTTACAATTACTATCCCACCTAAACAATGTCACAAGGTAGTATCTCATACTACCAAATTCAGCTTCTTCACAATCTGTGCAAAAGGTGAATAGAAGGATACTACAACCACTACAGCCTTGGCCCAAGAACCTTCTATACAACAAAATAAGGTCAACAAGGTTGCAACAAAGCACAAAGATTCCTTTTACACAAAGTCATCTCAGGTAGCTAGACCGATAAAATGCGTGGGATCAGCTTGACATTTGCAATATCGTCTCTGTGCTATGTTCTTGTCTCGTTCGTGGTTCTGGAAGGTCCTGCGCCTTGAGCAGTGGAGGGAGAATATTTGACTCCTCCTGTCGATGATGTTGGTTGTGGAGCCTGATTATCTTCCTGATTTAGAGGTCTTTTACTTTCAGCCATGTTTATACCCCATGAAGTATTTACACCCCAAAAGTATTTACACTCTTCCACGCGGGGGAGTGCAGAGGGGGGGTACCCCCTCTGCGGGGTCCGGGGGGGCTATCCCCTCGGTTGAGGGGTCTACGGGCAAGCGGGCCCCTGAAGCAAAAATTGCCTTGTAAAAGTATATTGTAATTTCATTGTAAATCTGGATCGTTCATTATAAGGTCGCAGATCTAACGATAGAGATTATGTTAGGGTTTTTTTCCCTAGAAGGCAACCCTCTTTTATGAGGGAAATGTATTATGGCTATGTAGGTTGACAAGTATTGTATTATGAGAGAGGAGACTGTGAGAGAAAGAAGAGGAAGTTACAATGGGTTTTGTTGTATGTTGTATCCCTTCATTTTGCTGGATAATAATAAAGAAAGGACCTGACAATTTCTCTGGTGGACGTAGCCCACACTGGGTGAACCACATAAATCTGTGTCTCCCTTGTATTGTGTATCCTCTGTGTTTTGTTTCCGCATTTGTTTTATTTTATTGCCCCGCAATCCTGATTTTCTAATAGATGATGCTTTCACACCGGCAGACATCCTTCTCTCTGACATGACTCTCTCAGCCATTAGGTCAATCAAAACTTCTTCAAATACTTTCTCAACAACGTTGAGCTCGTCTGACATACAATCTTGGGTCCACTAGATCAGGTGTGAAATTGAATTCTGAGACTACGATGAATAGTATGGGAATAATGAAATGATCATAGGGTGACGTAATATCAAGGTTCGGGCTCAAATTCTCACTTAGAAAAAAATATTCTTGATGTGTGGCGCGACAAAATAAGTAGGGAAACTTAGCAACGATCTTCTTGCAATGGATATGGGGCCTTCATTAACTTTGTTCTATCTGTTCTGGTGCTGTCCAACGACTTAGTGGGAACCCATATTTTCTTTTCGATCCGTTTGGGGTGGGATTCGAACGGGTATATTGGTCCAATGACTATATTGTTGCACCATGGCGAAGTTCCATATGTCGTTGTTCTGATATCTCGGCGAAGCTCAATTCTTGTTCGATTTTCTCCTTTTCTTTGAAGATCTCTGATAAACTGATATCCTTATGATCATCTAGGGTTTCTTTTAGTTTCAGTAACATGATCTGTGATTCTTTCTGGGGTTCTTCCATAATTTTAGTCTCTTGATCTTCTTCAGAGTTTGCTTGTTCCATATTCAGTTTTTCAAGTCTAGCAATCATTCTAGGGCTATCCAATACTTCATGGTCCATAGCTTTACAACAGAGGCAGCTAGGGCTTCCTCGAGGGAATTCCTTAGCAAGATGTCCTGGTCTTCTGCAATCGTAACATAGGGTCAATCCTCTATTTCTTTTAAACGACCCCCAACCTCTTATGTACTGCGCGTTAGGGTCATGGTAGCTAGCCTACAAAAAAAAAAATCTAGGATCACGCATCCATCTGTTAGTCCAATAATTCTTTCTATGCATAGGTATAACATATATATCATTATTTTTACCAGATCTATGAAATTTTCTTCCATCTAACGATGCCCTAGATTTCAGTCTAGGACAAAATCTATCAAGCATACCTAGATTCATGCTTCAGAAACAAAAAAATTCCACTTATTTTACCTATATAGAGCACTTGAACTATTCTTACCTTTACTAGAGCACAAAGCTTTACAGATCTTACCTCTTTCTGTAGATCTGACTTAGAAACTTCCACTTTAACCTTACTTAGAGCACAAAGCATTCATATCTGACTTATTTTCTTCAGTATCCACCTCTTTTCTTGCAGATCTTGTATCTTTCCTTTAGATCTGACCTTTCTTTCTCGGCTCAAAGCTTCGTAGGTCAAGTAGAATACTGCGCACTAGGAAAACAGATCTACACATAGATCTTATTTCACACATATATTTTTCTTCTTTAGTTCCAAGCAATCACAGTTCTAGTCCCGACAACTAAACCATTTGTTGGCACAAGGGCAGACCCAGGGTTCAACGCTCAAGAACGCACCAACAAAACCCTAACTACCGACCCTTTCGGCAACACCTGCGAAGCAGATGAAGTCTCACCCGAGGTAGTGGCAGGGGTGGTTGTAGGACTCAGGTGTCTGCAACCTAGCTGGGATACTGATCTATGATTATATCTTTTACATGGCACTTAGCATAGATAATTTATCAATATTTAACCCTTATGGTGCTTCGCGGATGGCACAGAGCATCGCAGTAAATACTTAGACTAATGATGATTCAATACTTAGCCACAGAAATATAGATTAGATTTAACAGATCAAGCACTAAGCATATTATATATCAGATCTAACATTCATAAGCACAGAGCATAACTAGATCTACTTAATCATAGCAAGCACTTAGCCAAAAAGGAGACAACACTTAGGTCAAATCACAAAGCACATTACACAAAGTTACCGTGGTTCACCCCCACCATGGGGCTACATCCACAAAGTCTTCTTCTTTATATTATCACGGTCAAACTGTTACAGCATAGAGCTTCAGGGACCCTTAATTTGCACAGGACAGAAGATCTGCACAGCTTGCTAGATCCTTCTTCCTTGCACTTCAACACAAAACTACAACAACTTGCACTAAGCCTTTCGATCTCCTTACAATCCTGCATAGAGAACTATACATCCGATCACACAAATCCAACTACTAGCACTAAGCCTTTAGCTATAAATCACATAGAGGTACTACTATTTTCACTCCCCTATCATATCTACTACTTAAGTATCTATTTATAGATTACAAAATGGGCCCAATCATGGGTAATCCCACGGGCCGACATCCATTTCCCTTTACATCAACCCAAAACCCTAAAAGGGACCAAAAATAGGTCTTGCTTGTTTCGCGTTGCACTCCATATTTGGCAAGTTGTCACAGTCCCAAAAACAGTCAAATATGACCAAGTATTCTTCAAACTTTGTCAAGGGGCAACAAGACCTGATCTATCCAATTCGAGAACACGGCATCATGGAAAACTGGAATCTCATTTTAAAAAAAATATCTTCCATCACACCACAAATATCTAAGTTCAGGGATATCCCCTCTCATTGGTCCTCTCCGCTTGAAGGTTTCATCAAGATGAATTTCGATGGGGCTTCCAAAGGAAATCTAGGAGTAGCAGGCTTCAGAGTGGTCTTCTGAAACCAACGTGGGAACATATTTCTCATCTCAGCAGGAAGCATGGGTCACACAAATAACAAAGTGGCAGAGCTGTGATGTCTTACAAGAGGTCCAACGATGATTTTAGGGGCTAAATTTCCCTCATGGGCTAATTTTCCATGGTTTTTCCAAAAACAGGATTCGCTATTTTAAAAATGATTCACCCAAATTCTATAGGATAAAATTATTTTACCTTAAAAATCACCAAAAATTTATAAAAACTATATAAAACCCTTAGAAATTTGAATATTTTTACAAAAATATCGCCAATCATTTATAGTTAACATATGAAGGATTAGTAAGATTCACCAATATTTCTACATTTTAAAATAAATTTTCATCCTTAAAATCATCCTTGAAGAGGTCTGCAAATCGCTCTAGCACAGGGCTTTCACAAACTGATTATGGAAGGGGACTCGCAAGTCGTTCTCAAACTCTTCGGGAAAATTATGAAAGGAGCGGATTCAAAAAAAATCTCTCCATGTTGCTGACTCTCATATGGGCTCAATACCATTGCGACGCTCATCTGACCCTACCAAGCTCTTATCCCCTCACATGTGAGACAGAAAAAAAATCAGATTGCAGATGATCTAGCCAAAATTAGAGAGTCCATGGATGGATAGGACCTTGTCTGCCTGGCTTCCACCCACTAGATGCATCCTACCCTCCAAATGTGTATGGACAGGGCTCTGGCAATAGACAATCCCCCGAATGGGGTGTTGGTGCAAGACAAGTACCATGAGGATGGGAATGGTGTCTGCCAATGTGGCAACAACCAAACGACAGGTGCATGCCACTCCCTACCTCCCACACCATGAAATTAAATATAATTCATTGCTACCAAAGCACCATTAATATTAGTGCGCTCTACTCTGGCATCCCATCTGTTCGATGGATCCGCCATTACTCGGGTCACCTCTGTGTGTGTGCATCCTCCCCTCTCAGCGGTATTCATACCATGAAGCTCACTAGTGTTGTCTCCATCTCTATTATGTTATGTCAGAGCCATACCCCAGTCTGCACCCTCCTCTGGTGCTCATCAACCATCCTCGCCATTTCCTTATGCCTGCTTACCTTTCCTTTTCTCCAGCCATGCTGAGACTGCGTGGGAAGTCCAAACGTAGTTCATCTTGGAAAACAAATCAGTCGCTCCTGGAAATTTGACCTCTGTCTGCCCCTGCACCCTTGCATAGTTCGTCACCCTCATCGCTAACCTCTTTAGAGAATTCCAATCATAGTCTTAGTGATCTCACGTCTCTCTCCTCGCCCTATGCATGTAGAGTTGAATGATTCGACCTCCTGGGGAACTCACTGGGCTTCAACCCATGTCCGATACCAGACTTGGCCTCCTCTTCGCAAACTGCTTTGGTTGTCCCTTCCAATTCACTCGAGAACTCTGCTCATGTGCCTTCGCTAGTGCAATTGCCACCAGTCCAATATCCACGTGAAGGTTTCTTCGACTATCGTGAGAAGAATCAGTAGCAGCCCCACTCCTACTCAAACTGTGCCACCTGCACAAAGGTACAAGATGGCCTTGAAATTATGCAAGGCATGGTGTTCGAGGTGCACAAAGAGGTGGATGACCTGCACTTTCAACTAGAAGTATTGGATGGAAAGGGGACACAAATCCTGAAGATTCTCTCCTCTTTGCACAGTTCGTGCCACCCATTAGAAGTAGCACCAAATGCACTAGGGGACGTAGAGACGATATTGGTCCAAGCTCCACACAGGTCTCTAGTGGACGATGCATCACCAAACTTGGCTTTGCACAGGTATCCAGTGGACGATGCAGCACCAGACTTGGCTCCATCGTTCTAGGCACCCACCTTGGATACGATGCCACACTACATGCCCACAACTTGAGTTGCACAAGTGTCATACGACATGGCCTGCTGGTTTTTTTGTTTATATTTTTCCACTTGTCGTTTCACTTATAATCTTTTATGATTGTCTTATGTCGGTCCTAGAGGTTTTAGAATCCTGGGTGAATTGGTTTCCCCATGGGGCGATTCCACTCCAGGTGCTTAATGATATTTTATAAGTTGGATTTCCTCTACTTGAGGATGGAGCTTTGCACTTAAGTGGAAGAAAGATCTGTTAGGTGTATCTTGTCTTGTTTATACATTAAGGTGAAAAGAAATAAAAAAAAATTAAAATTAATGATAGTATATATATATATATATATATATATATATATATATATGGTTAGTTTAGTCTATTCAATAGCATTTATTTTTTTCCACATAAAATATTATGGTTATTAAACCCCTAACCAAAGATATGCTAGGTGTATTTATCTTCATTATAATTTCTAATGTAAACAATAACATGCACTTATTTATCTTTAATGTAAAAAATAATTTTAGTGATGTGAAATTCAAAATCTAGGTGGGAATGCAAATTTGAATTTCATAAGAACACATTCATGTTTAATAACACTTGTCCAACCCATATTTCTATTGATTTTTGTAGCTTCGGACATGTATTGTCACATGACCTAGGTGTTGGACATGTGGGAATCGTCGTGGCAACCACATCACACTTCTGGTTTGGTGAAAACCCTATTGGATTTGAGTGGGGGCTTCATGGGTTTGGTGATGGGATTTGTGGGCTTATGTTGGGGCTTCACACCCAAAAGGAAATCCTATTTTGACGAGAGGGGCTTCTATGTTGACCCCTAAGGATTGTATTTAAAGAAGAGAGGTTAATGTGACATTACACATCATGTAGTGTGGAGACATGATGGAGCTAACATAAGTGAGTCTTCACTTGTGCTAGGAGAATTGGTGATCTTATCAAAGGGAAAGTTTGCAAGATGATGAATTTGGCCTATGAGAGAGAAGCAAAGAAGGTCGCATGTGTGGAGCGAATTTTTTGTACAATACACAGTTTGCAGTGGGACAAATCGCATATATACACAGGTCATAGGTGCGACGAATCATGTATATATGGAGGTCACAGGTGTGAGGAATCACATATATATGCAGGTCACATGTATGGTGAATCATGTATATACGCAAGTCACAGGTGAGGTGAATTGAAAATATAAGCAGGTTGCAAGAAGGTGAACCACGTATATACGCGGGTTGCAAGAAGATGAATCGGGTATCTGTTTTTCTGGGCAAGCACGGATCCGTAAAGGCTAACAGGTGATGTTAGCAGGCTATACAAGTGGTCTACAACAGATTTGTGGGAAGAGGATATTTCAAGGGATGTTGTTGAAGTTTGGATTTTTTATTTATATGGTTATTGGAGAACAAGGTTGTTCTCTGTTTTGGTGACTTTGGAGGACAAGGTTGTCCTCAGATTTTGGTGATATTGTATTGGATGGGAGGAATGGTTTTTACCTCATGATTTTTCATGTTAACAAGATTACGAAACCAAAATTTGTGTCTCATGTGTATTGATGATTCCTTTATAATCTTTGTGTTTGTTGCATATGTTTTCAATCAATAATTTTTAGTGTAAAATTGATTAGTGATAACAACTAGGATTTTACAATTAGATCACTAGGAAACAATTTTCATATCTGAAAATTAGTCACATAGAGTTACATGTGAAAATTGACATGGTATCAGAGCCTGGGATATGAAGAGAAGGGGATCATATTGAGACACATCCTTGGATACAACACTAGATGAGTGTTGTTCTTGTTGTTGTTTTTGTTCCGAGAAGGTCACATGTGACAAATCTGAGGGAGATAAGGAGTTAGCTCTGAGAGGGAGCTACTATGATGCAGTGATGGTTGTAGGTGACAACACGTTAGATGGTCTATGGTTCAAACATGAAGCATGCCATCCAGACAAGGAGTTATGAGATATTGTGGTTCAGTGGTGTGGCAGGTTGGGAGTTCTGGTGGATTGGTGGAGAGACCGAATCACAACAATATGTTGTGTGGAAAATTTCCAACCCTGTGGTTGGACATCCAATGGATTGTCATGGTGAGTTGTGATGGGTATAAATCAGGTGCTTTGTCAAAGATGATATGGTTTTGTGTGTATTGTAGGTTGATGTGATAGAGTCTCATTGAGTCAGAGAGTTTCACATTGTCGAGTTATGACGATGTATGAGGTATTTGACACAAGAGGATGAGGACACTTGTAGAGATGAGTTGTAGTGGTCTAGAGTGGACTAGATTGAGTGTCCAACCATAGATTGGGATTTTTAAGACGAGGACACATGATCAGTGATAGCATGTGCAAACACAAAAAGTTTTTGGTGACTTGGATGATGGTCTTGGGTAGAAGTTCATTGGATGGTCATGACTTGGGGAAGCATGATGCTTTCCTTGGAGGATTGCATGGTTCTTATATAGTGGGAGCCACCATCACATGACAGGGGCACATGATTTGTCTGTAAGCTTTAAAATGTCTGACTCATGTATGTACGAGGAGATTGGCATGAGGACCAGGAAGGTAGTGCATGGATCTAGTACAATGTCATTCTGGATGGAGTCACAGAATGTGTTCCAAGTGGAAAATGTTCTATGGGTGCCATGAGTATGTTCTCAGCCTCATGGATTGACAAGTAGGACTATGGAGTGTTGTTATAGGATGGACAAGTGTTATTAGATGTTGAGTTTATATTCCCAGGTTTTGGGAACCTTTTGTGTAGGGGATTTGTGCACGAGAGATGTTTCCATGGTTTGAGAGGATATGGACTAATTTTATCCAGGAGGAGACTCATTCGATGTCCAGGGATGATATGGATGGATTGGTGTTTTTTTTGTCCAAATGATCTAGCTTCATATCAACGATGATTCTTAAAGTTAGGGAGAGAAACCTATATAGGTTGAGGGGACATCCTATGTAATGTCCCTTTCCAAATAGGAGCTCCAGAAGAGGAGGCTTAATGGTCTAAACCACCCCGTTAGACTATAGCCAGGGCCAAAGAGGGGTAAACAGGGTTACTAGAGGTCACTCCAGTCACAGGTGTTATATTCGGAA
>ML815898.1:39498-58206 GCA_009831015.1 Picea engelmannii | reverse complement strand
CCGCGTTGGTTGGGGCCGTGGATGTTTCCCCGTAGGGGTTTTACCACGTGAAAACATCGGTGTGTTGATCTTTGATCTGGTTATGTGAGTGGTTACTGAAGGTGTTCGTCCTCTGTTGGAATACCTGTGTTGTCGAACAAAAATCAGTCGATCCTGGAAATTCGACCCCCGCCTGCCCCCGCACCCTTGCATAGTTCGTCACCCTCATCGCCAGCCTCTTCAGAGTAGTCCGCTCATAGTACCAGTGGTGTCACACCTCTCTCCTCTCCCTATCCGTGTAGAGTTGAATGATTTGACCTCCTAGGGAACTCACTGGGCTTCAACCCAGGTCCGATACCAGACTTGGCCTCCTCTTCGCAACCTGCTCTGGTTGTCCCTCCCAATTCACCTAAGAAATATGCTCCTGTGCCTTAGCCAGTGAAATTGCCACCAGTCCAATCTCCACGTGAAGGTTTCTTTGACTACCATGAGAAGAATTAGGAGCAGTCCCACTCCTACTTATACTACGCCACCTGCACAAAGGTACAAGATGGCCTTGAAATTTTGCAAGGGATCGTGTTTGAGGTGCAAAAAAAGGTGGATGACCTGCGCTTTCGACTAGAAGTCTTGGATGGAAAGGGGACACAAATCCTGCAGATTCTCTCCTCTTTGCACGGTTCATGCCACCCATCAAAAGTAGCACCAATTGCACTAGGGGACGCAGAGACGATACTGGTCTAATCTCCACACATGTCTCTAGTGGATGATGCATCACCAAACTTAGCTTCGCACAGGCCTCCAGTGGACGACGCAACACCAGACTTGGCTCTAGCATTCTAGGCACCCACCTTGGATACGATGCCACACTACATGCCCACAACTTGAGCTGCATAGTTGTCATACTGCATGGCCTGCTGGTTTTTTTGTTTATATTTTTTCACTTGTCTTTTCAGTTATAATCTTTTAAGATTGTCTTATGTCATACCTAGAGGTTCTAGAATCCTAGGTGAATTGGTTTCCCCACGGGGCGATTCCACTCCAGGTGCTTAATGATGTTATATGACTTCTTTTATGAAACAATGGTTTTGGACCTGGGTAGTCGGATGAATTGGTTTCCCCATGGGGAAATTCAGTAACTACATTCCTCGAAATTTCGATGCTGTAATTTTTTATTTTGAAAGGTTTTTTTATAGAATACTTACTTACAAAAAAAAAAAAAAAAGTGCAAAGAAAAAGTACCTTGAAAGTGTTTCCAATAACATATTTTAAATGCATCTTTACAAATATGTATGCATTTTATCAGTTGGATGTCCTCAACCTGAGGATGGAGCTTTGCACTTAAGTGGAAGAAAGATGTGTTAGGTGTATCTTGTCTTGTTTATACATTAAGGTGAAAAGAAATAAAAAAAATAAAATTAATGATAGTATATATATATGGTTAGTTTAGTCTATTCAATAGCATTTATTTTTTTCCACATAAAATATTATGGTTATTAAACCCCTAACCAAAGATATTCTAGGTGTATTTATCTTCATTATAATTTCTAATGTAAACAATAACCTGCACTTATTTATCTTTAATGTAAAAAATAATTTTAGTGATGTGAAATTCAAAATCTAGGTGGGAATGAAAATTTGAATTTCATAAGAACACATTCATGTTTAATAACACTTGTCCATCCCATATTTCTATTGATTTTTGTAGCTTCGGACAAGTATTGTCACATGACCTAGGTGTTGGACATGTGGGAATTGTCGTGGGAACTACATCACACTTCCGGTTTGGTGAAAACCCTCTTGGATTTGAGTGGGGGATTAATGGGTTTGGTGATGGGCTTTGTGGGCTTATGTTGAGGCTTCATACCCAAAACAAAATCCTATCTTGACGTTGACTTGTGGAGGGGATTCTATGTTGACCCCTAAGGATTGTATTTAAAGAAGAGAGGTTAATGTGACATTACACATCATGTAGTGTGTAGACATGATGGAGCTAACATAAGTGAGTCTTCACTTGTGCTAGGAGGATTGGTGATCTTATCAAAGGGAAAGTCTACAAGGTGATGAATCTGGCCTAGGAGAGAGAAGAAAAGAGGGTCGCACGTGTGGAGCAAATTTTTTGTACAATACACAGTTTGCAGTGGGACAAATCACATATATACAGAGGTCACAAGTGCAACGAATCATGTATATATGGAGGTCACAGGTGTGAGGAATCACATATATATGCAGATCACATGTATGGTGAATCATGTATATACACAAGTCACAGGCGAGGTGAATCAAATATATACGCAGGTTGCAAGAAGGTGAACCACGTATATACGCGGGTTGCAAGAGGATGAATCATGTATCTGGTTTTCTAGAAAGGCACGAATCCTTAAAGGCTAACAGGTGATGTTAGTAGGCCGTACAAGTGGTCTACAACAGATTTGTGGGAAGAGGATATTTCGAGGGATGTTGCTGAAGTTTGGATTTTTTATTTATATGGTTATTGGAGAACAAGGTTGTTCTCTGTTTTGGTGACTTTGGAGGACAAGGTTGTCCTTGGATTTTGGTGATATTGTATTGGATGGGAGGGATGGCTTTTCCCTCATGATTTTTCATGTTAACAAGATTACGAAATTGAAATTTTTGTCTCATGTGTATTGATGATTTCTCTCTAATCTTTGTGTCCGTTGCATATGTTTTCAATCAATAATTTTCAATGTAAAATTGATCAGTGATAACAACTAGGATTTTACTATTAGATCACTAGGAAGCAGTTTTCATATCTGAAAATTAGTCACATAGAGTTGCATGTGAAAATTGACATGGTATCAGAGCCTAGGATATGAAGAGAAGGGGATCATCTTAAGACACATCTTTGGCTACAACACTAGATGAGTGTTGTTCTTGTTGTTATTTTTGTTCCGAGTAGGTCACATGTGACAAATCTGAGGGAGCTAAGGAGTTAGCTCTGAGGGGGAGCTACTATAATGAAATGATGGTTGCAAGTGACAACATGTTTGATCTTCTATGGTTGATACATGGAGCATACCATCCAAACAAGGAGTTGTGAGATATTTTGGCTCGATGGTGTGGCAGGTTGGGAATTTTGGTGGATTCATGGAGAGCCCGAATCACAACAATATGTTGTGTGGAAAATTTCTAGCCCTGTGGTTGGACATCCAGTGGATTGTCATGGTGAGTTGCGATGGGTACAAATCAGGTGCTTTGGCAAATATGATATGGCTTTGTGTGTATCATAGGTTGATGTGATAGAGTCTTCATTGGGTCGGAGTGTTTCACATTGTCGAGTTATGACGATGTATGAGGTATTTGACCCAGGAGGATGAGGACACTTGTAGAGATGAGTTGCAGTGGTCTAGAGTGGACTAGATTGAGTGTCCAACCGTATCTTGGGATTGTTAAGATGAGGACACATGATCAGTGATAGCATGTGCAGACACAAAGAGTTTTTGGTGACTTGGATGATGGTCTTGGGTAGAATTTCATTGGATGGTCATGACTTGGGGAAGCATGATTCTTTCCTTGGAGGATTGCATGCTTCTTATATAGTGGGAGCCAACAGCACATGACAGGGGCACATGATTTGTCTATAAGCTTCAAAACGTCTGACTCATGTATGTACGAAGAGCTTGGTATGAGGACCAAGCAGGTAGTGCATGGATCTACTACAATGTCATTCTGGATGGAGTCACGGGATGTGTTGCAATTGGAAAATGTTCTATGGGTTCCATGAGTGTTTTCTTAGCCTCAGGGATTGACAAGTAGGACTATGGAGTGTTATTAGAGGATGGACAGGTGTTATTAGATGTTGAGTTTATATTCCTAGGTTTTGGGAACCTTTTGTGTAGGGGATCTGTGCATGAGATATGTTGCCATGGTTTGAGAGGATATGGACTAATTTTATGCAAGAGGAGACTCGGTTGATGTCCAAGGATGATATGGATGGATTGGTGTTTTTTTTTGTCCAAACGATCTAGCTTCATATCAACGATGATTCTTAAATTTAGAGAGAGAAACCTATATAGGTTGAGGGGCCATCCTATGCATGTTCTGACCAACAGGAGCAGATAGATAGATGAGGAGGAGCAATTGGATCCATCAGTGGTGAGGTAGGTGGCCCCACAAGTAGTACAGGTTCAAAGGGATTAGGTAGCTCCACGAGTGGTGAGGTAGGTGGCCCCACCAGTAGTGTAGAATCAGAGAGATATAGAGTTAAGAGTTAGTAATCCCTCGTGATCCAATAGGGAGGATAAATATCCCAAGACTGTGAAGAGTAAAAGTGGATAGAGAGAAGGTAGCTCTGAAGGTCATGTAGACTCAGAGGGAGCCCGATCTCAAAGGGAGTCAATGGATTCAGAAAGAGTTTGACTTCAGAGGGAGTCAGCGGATTTAGAGAGAGTCATACTTGAGAGGGAGAGTCCACCATTCAGATGGAGTCTACCTTTAGGTATAGATGGGAAAGAGGCATATTCCAAGACTGTCAGGAGGGTGTCATGGGTTGATATGGCCAAACACGTTTCTTAAGAGCATGAGGCTTCTAGGAGTAGAGTGTCTTCTAGGATGGGATCATGTCAGATAGCAGGATTTGCTTCAATGACCAAGGATGCAATGTTGTGTGGAGACATGATGGAGATAGCATAAGTGGGTCTTCAATTGTGTTAGGAGGCTTGGTGATATTAGCAAAGGGAAAGTCTAAAAGATGGCTAATCTTTCCCAGGAGAGAGAAGCGAAGAAGGTCTCACATGTGGAGTGAATTTTTTATACAATACATGGTTTGCAGTGGGAAAAATCATGTATAAATGCAAGTCACAATGTGACAAATCATGTATATACGCAGGTCACAGTTGTAACGAATCAAGTATATACACATGTCACAAGTACAATGAATCGTGTATATACAAAGCTCACAGGTGAGGTCAATTGTGTATATACACAGGTCGCAAGAAGGTGAACCATGTATATATATGAGTTTCAAGAGGGTGAATCGTGTATCTAATTTTCTGGGCTGGCACAAATCCATACAGGCTGACAGGTGAAATCATCATGTGGTACAAATGGTCTACAATAGATTCGTGGGCAGAGGATATTTCCAGGGATATTGTTAAGGTTTGGATTTTTTATTTATATGGTTATTGGAGGACAAGGTTGTTCTCAGTTTTGGTGACTTTGGAGGACAACGTTGTCCTCAAATTTTGGTGATATTGTATTGGTTGGGTTGGATTTTTTTTCCCTCGGGATTTTTGATGTTAACAAGATTACATAACTGAAATTTGTGTCTCATGTGTATTGATGATTCATCTCTGATATTTGTGTTTCCACTGCATATGTTTTTTAGTTAATAATTTTCAGTGTAAAATTGTTTATTGATAACAGCTAGGGTTTTCTTGTTAGATCATTAGGAAGAAATTTTCAAATATGAAAATTACTCACATAGAGTTGCATGGGAAAATTGACACTTTCATGTGCTATGTGTCATGATTCATCTCTCATACTATTTTTTCTCTTCATACTTAGGTTCAAAGTAACCAAACCCCTAGTTTGGAATGCATAAACGATAACAAATTCCATGTTCCCCCCTTTTTCAATATGTCTTCACTACACTATGTTGTTTTTTGGTAAGCTATCCAGAATACGTCATATTACAAGTAAAGAAAATGTACAATGTCTAAGCTACTAGTCTAGCACTAGGGAAACAAGGCTAGCAATAGAAAATAATTTTATTTGTCCAAATTATCTTGAGAAGCATACAAAACTTTGAACTACATAACATAGGATGCTAGAGTTTAGGGCCTAAATAGTAATAACTTCTAGAAGTCTAACTAGCATATTGATATCTAGGATAAGGAAGGGCCATAGCCTCACTAACTCTGAAAATAGTGAGACAAAAAATTAATAATCCTCACATGATTGAAATTAATCATTCAGAACGTGACCATCAATAGCAGGAACCTAAGATCAGGATAAGTGGATCTTGGTGAAGTCCAAACCCATGAGCCTCTCGGTGAGAAAATTTATTTTGTGTTCTACCAACTTAATATGTAGTTGAACATCGTCGAGATGAAGGAGAATCTCATTATAGGCTTTGTTTCATTCAACCAACACATTTCCCATGAGAGTCTTCACGTGCCAGTAAAGATCAACTATTTGGAAAAACACGATTTCCAGAGTGTGAGAGGAGCCAATATTGAGAATCCATGCACATGTTGCAACATCCACCACTTCTTACTTGATAAAACGTTTGTGTATTCTCATATTTGCTTCAACTAGGTCAATCTCAGCTTGAATTTATGGTGGGGTGTTGGCTTGGTATATAGAAGTTGATTTTTCCACATTCATTTTACCCCAAGAGGTAACAAGTATGCATGTTCTCCTTCTCTACCAATGCCTAGAGTTTCATCTTTCCATGGTGAAAGACCAGAAGAGAGGGTGAGTGTCAGGGGAGATCTATAGGACTAAAAAAACACTAGATAGGTCGGGTATAGCAAGGAAACAATTCAATGATGGGTGCGAGAGAATAGTAGCAAGAGAAAAATTAAGAGGTGCCAAAGGGTCGGGCCATGGAGGGAGCCATATTAATCCGAGAAGGTCGACAATGATAAGAGGGCGCCATAAATGGTCCATTAAGATTTCCTTCATTTCCATAACTGGAAATAGAACCATCCATATCGAGAAAGGGACAGTCAGATTGAATAGGGTAGGATGGGAGTACAACTCTGTATGGAGCACATTTGCTAACCCATAATTCATGAGAGCATGGTTAAGAGGAGGCGATGCCAGGTGGAACATTGGGATTCAAGCCAATGATAGGTCTACACAATCCACAAAGAGACATGGAAAGATCTGCTTGAGAAAGAGTTGAGCAATCCTTGTTAAGGGAAGAATTAACAGAGGGATCCCAGCTAGAGTTTGGAGGCATACAATCAATGTTGACTCCTTCATTGGCTAGATTATCAATGATTTTGTTAGTTGATCACCTGACATGTGAGGGAATGATTACAAAAATATTTGTGAGAAGGGATTTAATATTTTTTATAGTTCCTTCTTGACACCAACCAAGAGAAGCTTTTCTAATAGGAGATCCCTACTGAAGTTTTTATAGCATTCTAATAATGATTTGGGAATCCCATTTTACCACAAGCTTTTGGAAACCTTCACAAATTGAAAAAATGAGGGGCCACATTCAATGGCTTGCAATTATGTAGGATTGTTGATATCAATACCAATATTCTCTGCATAAATATAGAGGACCTCCCCTTTGTTGTTTAGAAAAAATCTACATAGACCAGTAGCCCAAGGGTTTCCTTTGGAGACCCCATCAAAGTTATGTTTGATAAAGAATAAGGGAGGAGGATTCCAGGGATGATTTTAAGGATGAAAATTTATTTTAGAATGTAGAAACCTTGGTGAATCTCACTAATCCTTCATATGTCAACTATAAAATGGTTGATGATATTTTTGTAAAAATATTCAAATTTCTAAGGATTTTATATAGTTTGTATAAACTTTTGGCGATTTTTAAGGTAAAATAATTTTATCCTATAGAATTTCGGCGAATAATTTTTAGAATAGAGAATCTTTTTTGGGAAAAAACCATGGAAAATTAGCCCATGAGCAAAATTTAGCCCCTAAAATCATCCATGGAGGATTCAAAAGGGAAGGATGAGAGGGATTAGGTGCATGATGGTGAAGGATGATGGATGAGGAGGGGGGAGGAGTTATAAATCCTTGAGGATGCTCTCCTCCTGCTCAGAGAATTTCCAATCCTATTCCTACCATGGGGAGGACAAGGTGGTTTCCTGGTTGTTGCACTTGATTCTTTCCCAAAGAATGTCAACTTCTAAGTGTTCATGCTTAAATATCCTATGATTATGCTCTTTTCGAAATTCCCAAATTAGGAAACCAAGGTGGAGCAACCAGACTTGATTGAGGACATGCTTAAAGAATTTTTTTGGATGCCAATTTTCAATGGTTTCAAATAAGTTGTTACTATTGCGAGCTAGAGTTCTAAAGGTCACGACACTTTGATCTCATAAAGTAGAAGTTGTGGGATAGGAGTTGAAAAGTTGCTCCATTGATTCTCCTTATTGGTGACAAAGTGATCCAGGTGGATATTGGTAGCCACCTACCTATTCCATGTGCTTGAAAAACAGTTTTCCATCTTGGCAGTTTTTCGGTAGTTTTTCGTGTTCCAAACTTATGGGGTCGTTTTGAGTCTCTAAATGACGTTTTTTTGGTATTTGGGGCCCAAGTGACTACGAAACTCACTTACCTAGGCCAGTTGAAAATCGTTATTCTCGGTTAGACCTTTACAACAGTGTATCGAGCACCCCAAATAGAGATCATATGCAAACGTTACGACCCTGGGAAGTTGACATATCAACTACCCCCATCGGGGCCCACAAACCTTTTGAATTTTCATCTTCTGGAGTTAGGGTTTTGGATTTTACTTATGTTAAAAAGGACTTTGGAGCCTCATTGTAATAATCATCTTCTTGCGAATGCGAGAAACCATCACATATCTTCTAAGAGATAAGCTACCACCATTCTAGCGAGTCTTTCACTCTGTATTTTTATAGTCTTTGTACATTTTCGCTCATTAATAGAAATTGTATTACTATATCTCTCTGTTTATGGTTGCATCTCTGATACATTTGTGTTATATTTTTGGATATATGATACATATCCGTACATTTATTTATTATATCTCTGCTCTCATTTCATGTCGAAAATAATCTGAATTAGTTGTATTAGAGGAGGCTTCTCTTGATTGTTTTTTTCAATGCATGTCCCCGACGAGGTCTGAGTATAGAATGTTGGGTATCAAGATTGTATCTCTTGAATAATATGGCTCTCACACACCCAAGAAACCCTCCATGGTGGAATAAAAGAAAAACGATGGAGCAGACGATTCTATCAATCTGTTTCTTGAGCAAGCTCTCACGTGACAGAGGGACGGAATGATGGAGGATTTTTCCCACATCCTTCAACGTATATCGATAGAAACATGCACATATTCATAAAAAAAACAATTTGGAAGCACCTCTCCTTTCAAGGTACAGGTTAATTTTGATATTCTTGTATTTGAAGGTCAGATAGATGTGAATTCCCAAGACAAATGGTTAAATCTACTAGAAGGTTATTTCTCTGTTCACCATTTTTCCGACAGGGAAAAGATCACCTTCACGCTCCTTAAATCTCTCCCCCATGTCAAATATTGGTGGGAAACTTACTAGGAGAAAATTTCCACAAAAGAGTCTAGAATATATGGGGCCGATCCCACTTGTAATTTTTTTGTGGACACGTTAAAGGAACAATATTACCCTATTGGAAACTATGAGGATGAATATATGAGATGGACAACACTATGGCAAGAGAGGGGCCAAGCAGTTATGGAGTTCACCAATACCTTCCATACCTTGCACACCAAGCTGAGTATGAAATACTCTGAACGACATTTGGTTTTGAAATATCGTGGGGCTCTACACAGATACATCCAAACTGAAATGGATTTTCTGGACAACTCATCACTCGGTGTTGCTTATCGATATGCTCTTAAAATCAAGCAGAAATTTAAGCACTAGAGAAAAGGGGAGTTTGGGTCTGTAAATCCGCAAAAACCAAAGTATGATAAAGACGACCCTAACAAACAATCTTCTGAAAACCAGTCCAAGCCACAGGAAAAGAAAGGTCACAGGAAGAAAAAGAAGGACACCGAAAAATGGTGCGATTTCCACAAAATCCCCTTCAACAACACCGATGAATGTCACTCAAAATAGTCATTGGTGGCCGAGATCAAAGACAAGGAGTCGAATCATGTTTCATAATTTGATTCTGAAAATAATGGTAAAAGACAGATCATCGACCTGGACCCCACTGTTATTGTCGTGACCACCACAATTCAACCAGAAGAACCAATAGATCCTGAAGAGGGGGAGTGTGTTTTTTATTCACAGATGTGTGTGAAGGGGACCCTGTTGCATTTTATTGTTGATAACGGAAGCCATAAGAACCTCATCTCAACAGAGGTCGTCAAATAGTTTCGATTGCCGACAACACCACACCCGCAACCATACAACATCGGGTGGCTTCACCAGGGACAAGATCTTCGTGTCAGCCAGTAGTGTCGATTGTCATACGACACTCAACCCTTCAAGGATGAGGTAATATTTGATGTTGCCCCACTAGATGTTTGTGATGTTCTCTTGGGCCAGCCATATATGTGGAAGCGTCATGTTATCTATGAGTCTTGACCCCATAGTGTCATTGTTACTTTGGGGGGTCATCTCTACAAGATACCAGAGGTAGTTACAATTATTGTCCCACCTAAACAATGTCACATGGTAGTATCTCATACTATCAAATTTAGCTTATTCACAATCTATTCAAAAGGTGAACAAAAGGATACTACAACCACTACAGCCTTGGCCCAAGCACCTTCTATCCAACAAAAGCAGGTCGACAAGGTTGTAACAAAGCACAAAGATTCCTTTTACACAAAGTCATCTCAGGTAGCTAGAACGATTAAACAGATTCAACCCTACCAATGATAGGTTCATGACAACCTTCCACAAACCGAGCAACATGACGTCTCCAACAAGGCAAGCAACTCACTAAGATTTAGATTCAAGAATCACTTTCCCCTCTCCCCCAAGAACTCAACGCAATGGATACCATTTATTCCTAAGGAGGGAGAATTGATCCAGGTGGATATTGGTGGCCACCCACCTATTCCATGGGCTCGAAAAACAATTTTCCATCTTGGTAGTTTTAAGGCAGTTTTTCGAGTTACAAACTTTCGGGGCCGTTTTGAGGCCCTAAATGACGTGTTTTGGGGATTTGGGGCCCAGGTGACCTCTACGGGAACTCATATAGGCTAGTCGAAATTTTTTCTTCTCATTTAGACCTTTCCAACGATGTATCGAGCGCCCCAAACGAACATCGTATGCAAAAGTTATGATCCCGGGAAGTTGATGTATCAACTACCTCCATCAACTATGTATGCAAACCTTTTGTATTTTCATCTTCCGGGGTTAGGATTTTGGATTTTAATTATGTTAAAAGGGACTTTGGAGCCTCATTGTAATAATCATATTCTTGCGAATGCAAGTAGCCATCACATCTCTTCTCAGAGATAAGCTGCCACCATTCTAGCGAGTCTTTCACTCTGTATTTTTACAGTCTTTGTACATTTTCGCTCATTAATAGAAATTGTATTAATTTATCTTTGTGTTTATGGTTGCATTTCTGATACATTTATGTTATATTTTTTGATATCTTATACATATATGTACATTTATTTATTATATCTCCACTCTCATTTCGTGCCGAAAATGATCCGTATCACAAAGGGGGCAGAAGGTAAGGCCAAAAAACCCTTGTTTTATCAGATTGTCCCAAGTTAATTTTTTTCCATGAGCCAATACCTAGAGGAAAAAGGAAACTTTGGGCCACAATTTTCGTTGCTAGATCTTGGTCCATATTTATCAATAAGGTAGTTCCTGATGACCTGTTGTTATTTGATAGGCTTCCTTAACATTGAAACATCCTTACAATTTGTACCCTCAATTTTTTTTATCTTATCCTTCTTGAACCTTGATTTTCCTTTTTGATAAATCTTGCCAGAAGCTTTCCCAATCAAGATCTGGTGAAAGAGGATGCCATTGGTATTTGGGAATCCAAGATCATTGCTAATTCCTTGAATTTGGAGGGGGCCAGTAATACTGAAGTTGTATTTTTACCTTTTTTATCATTGTATCTCTTAGTTGGTGTAACTCACCTCGAGTATTCCAAGATGGGAATCGTTGCCAGGCATCGTCCCAGAACAGTGTGTGGTTACCAATTGGAACCTCCTAGAAACAATTTTGTTGAATGAGATGTTTTTTATTTTAGGAAAATCTCCAAATCATAGATCCTGATATGTTTCCTTCTAGGAGAATGAGATCATGCATCTCAGTGGTTGGGTAGTATTTTATGTGCCAATTTTTTCTCCATAGGTGTAACACCCTGTTTCCCCCATTCTATAAAAATAACTATATTGGCCAAGAACTATGGCAAACTCAAATATGTGAATGTGTGATTTGAATGGACCTTAGTAAAAGGTCGATGAATGTAAATAATGTCATGAATATATGTTACATGACTGCTGAGAGGGGGATGTGCTGACAAAGAGACCACGATGGCTGAAGAAAGGTGGTGGAAGGGACCTGGAATGGTGGCATTAACTTCCACCGAACCAAACCATATTTGTTCTTCACTGGCCTGGAGAACCAAGAGCGGCTCATTGGCCCCGAAATGAATTACTCGCCAAGTTGGTAGGTGAAGAGGCTCCTCATGAGTTAATGAGAGATGGGGATGAACCGCCCATCCGTGGAAGCCTCAGACTTGACCACCGCGGGGAAGTTCGTGCCACACGCAACCTCGTCGGGAAAGAAAAGGTAGCAAAGAGGTGTGGGAGGAGGTCAGACGCGACAGAGAGTGCAAGAGGGGAGAAATCAGAAGAACTCTGGAAAAATATACAGAGTGATTGATGAGCAGAGAAGAAGGAGGGTAGCCTTCATTCTCGACTTCTGATGAACAGAAACTCAGTCTCAGAGCATCATGGTCTAGCTCGAGGGTGGCTAGTGGTAAATCCATTTGGAATCGCTGAGCCTACGGTTGGGTAGAAACGAGCACCCCTCTCAGCAGTTGCATCACACCTGGTGTTTTTTGATAAGTGTTATATCTTGTATCTTAAATTCAAATATTCTGACATGTATGCTCATGGTTTGTGAAATTATGAATGATTTCAGTATGAAACTATCTGTATGGCGTTTTGACCAGAAATGGTGGTTGCATGCTTATATTGGAAAGACCACATATGACTTACGGATATATATATTTATATTTATATGTATGTATATGTTGAACAGATTCAGTATTCAAGTCTGCTCTCGGGAAATTTACTACCTTATTTGTCTCAAGTAATACCCTTGTTAAAGTTTACCCAAGAATATGTCGAGGGATTTTATGGTGTAAATTTGAACAACCCTGTACGAGAGAGAATGGTCCTCTTAGACTTAGGACATTTCGGTGTTTCGGCACCCGGGGTACCTAAGTGCAAGTTCCCTTGTACTCGCAAGTTCCGAAACCCTGATTCATGAAATCTCGAAATGACAGCGTGTGGATAGGTTAGAACATTTCGGTGTTTCGACACCTAGGGTACCTAAGTGCGAGTTCCCTTGTACTCGCAAGTCCTGAAACCTCGATTCGTGAAATCCCGAAATGACATGTGGATGGGTTAGAACATTTCAGTGTTTCAACACCCGGGGTACCTAAGTGTGAGTTCCCTTGTACTCGCAAGTCCCGAAACCCCGATTCGCGAAATCTTGAAATGACAGTGTGTGGATGGGTTAGAACATTTCGGTGTTTCGACACCCGGGGTACCTAGGTATGAGTTTCCTTGTACTCGCAAGTCCCAAACCCCGACTTGCGAAGTCCCAAAATGTCTTAGCACGGATAATATTGGGTGTTTCGGTATTTCGGTACCCAATATACCTATTGGAAAGTTCTCTTGCACCCATCAGTCCCGAAAACTCGAAGTGCGAAACCCCAAAATAATAATAGTGTGGACGAAATATGGTGTTTCGGTGTTGTTATCACTCCAAGAAACCATTTGTGGTTGTAGACCAAAGGTTCTTGGTAACTTAAGAATATGGTAGATTTGTATGCTTGGAAAAATAAGATAACTCAATAGCTAATGAAAGTAACCACTCATCATGTATCTGAATAAAACAGTGCTTTTAGAGAATAATAATCAGACAACAGAGTTGAAAAAGGGGATGAAGAATACTAGTCCAGATAACCAAATACAACCATGTGCAGGGTCGTATAAGACAGTAAGAAATTGTTTAATCCAAGTTTATGAGCTTAATAAGAAGATGACAGTTCTTAAAAGCTAAACTAAACTGGAAAAAAGTGTAGAATCATGAAATATATGAAAGAATCTGATATTGAAAACAAAAGAGGACTGTGATTCTATTATCAGAATAAGAAGTCAAGTACAATAGCTCAAAAATGTCTCTTAGATTGAACCTCAATCCTATGACTAAACTCCCCCCTTTGTTCCATCTCATATCCTTAGCTTTATAGCTTTACAATAAAATATTCAGATCCTAGAAGAATGGATCAAACTTGCTAAAGATAAAAAGTCAAAACAATTTTACAAAAAGAGAGGAAGTGATCCTCAAAATGAGGTCAACTCCTCATTTCATGGTCTTCAGATCATGTAGAACCTCTGTTCTGTGTAGATAAGCCTTCCAAGGCTGTTTGATATCCTTTGATGAAGATAAATTCGAATTTGCCAATTTTTAGAAAAAAACATGATTTATTGCCCCCAAAAAAGGTGTCAAATCAACTTGAAATCCTCCTCTAACTCCTTTGCATCAAAAGTGGATCTTATATTTGACACTATAATTCAATATGTATCTTTGGAAAGAATTTTCAAGAGATTCGGTTGAGAAAAAATTTGATCTGGGAAAAAATACACCTTCGCTGGCCAGTCTCAGGTTTCACCAGCTATTTCGCCTTAAGATTTGCTAGTTAGCTAGTGAAAGCTTTGCTTTTCATCAGCTAACTAGTTATAATTCTACCTTCTGCACTGGTGAAAGTTCTGTTTTGGTCAAGAAGGAAACCTTTCATGATCAAATCAAATTTATTGTTTGCATTAACGATGTTATAGTCAACTAGATGGTTGGTGAATTGCCATCACAACAATCATACCATTCTTACTTATACTCTTCGCAATATCGATTATATGCAAGGAAATTGTTGAATCTAAACCAGGTGTGGGCTCATCAGAGAACAAGATGGAAGGATTAGTGAAAATATCAAGTGCAATACAAACGCGCTTCCTTTCACCTCCAAAAATTCCCTAAATAAACAAACCACCCACCATGGTATTTTGACTATTTTCTAAGCATAGTGCAGATGTAATCTCATGTGCTCATTGGATATTTTGATCATTAGATTGTGTATGAGGAAGTTTTAGAAGTGCAGAATAAACAATTGTTTTCTTGACAGTCATATTAGCATAATGTTTTTCCACTGCCAAGTACTTCTTTAAATCTCTACCAAGAGAACTTTGTCTGAAGTAACTATCACCAGAAGCTAGCTCATACCACATACATTGCATGTCATATAAGTTATTGTGTTGATCCCCATCCTTTGTAAACAACACAACTGCCTTCTCAGCCAACTCCACCTGATCTTCCTGAATCTGCTTAACACATTCACTATTTATAAATCGATCTGCAAGGTTTCGCACTTAGGTTTTCACTGCCCTCCAGAGGAAGGGGACAAAATTCACATGGACACAAAAATGTGAAGAAAGATTTCAAACCCTGAAACATCTACTGACCCACGCACCCATGTTGAAGATCGTCGATTTCGAAGCCGACTTCCTCGTGTGCACAGATGCCTGTAAGGAAGGGCTCAGAGGAGTCCTTATGCAATGAGGAAGTGTGGTCTGCTATGAAACCCGAAAATTGAATGAGCATGAAGTCAACTATGTGACCCATGATCTAGAGTTGGCTGCCATAGTGCATGCCTTGAAAATGTGGAGGCATTACCTCCTGGGAAGAAAATTTGTACTTATGACAGATCACTGTGGATTGCGATATCTATTTGACCAACCGAATCTCAATGCCAGACAAGCTAGTTGGATGGCCCTCCTTAGCGAGTTTAATTTCAAAATCAAACACATTAATGGAAAAGAAAATAGGGTGGTTGATGCCCTTAGCAGAAGCATGAAAAAAATTCACCTGGTCGCGGTGAGTACCTATGAGATGGATGTCAAATAAAGAGTCAGAAATGCACAAGAGACAGACACATTCTCCTAGACCATGACCTCGTACCTACAGCAAGAACCCACAGGGATAAAGTATGGAGGCTACCAGATGATGGAAGGAGGTTTGCTCACTTACCGAAGCAGATTGTATATCCCAGGTTGTGACGACTTGAAGAGGTTCATACTGGATGAGATACATAAAAGACCCTATACTGGTCATCCAAGATACCAGAAGATGATCACAACCACCAAGAAACAATTCTATTGCCCTGGATTGAAGAAAGACATAGCTGAGTACCTAGCCAAATGCATAGAATGCCAATAAGTAAAAGAAAAACACCGACACCCAACAGGATTATTACAACCTCTACCAATCCCAGAATGGAAATGGGAAACCATCTCCATGGATTTCATCACCAGATTACCAACCTCGACCAAACAGAATGACACCACCATGGTAGTGGTGGATAAATTGAGCAAGTCCGCTCACTTTATCCCCGTCAAGTCAACCTGTAAGGCAATAGGCATCACCAATGTATTCCTGAAGGAGATATTTAAACTGCATGGTATGCCAAAAGAGATCATGTTTGACAAAGACATGAAATTCACTTCCAACTTTTGGAAATCACTGATGGCTAGTTTGGAGACCAAGTTACTATTTAGCATAGCTTATCACCCTCAAACTAATGAACAGACAGAAAGGGTGAACCAAACATTAGAAGACATGCTAAGAATGCATGCAATGCATCAACCCAAGAAGTGGGAAGACTACCTGCCACTGGTGGAATTCGCCTACAACAACGGATACCAAGAATCCTTAAAGATGAGTCCCTTCGAAGTCCTCTATGGTAGGCCGTGCAACACTCCTGTTAGTTGGAGTAATCCCATAAATAGAATTTCTTTTGGACCCGACATGTTGAAAGAAATGGAACAACAAGTGACTCAGATAAAACAAAACCTGAAGGTCACTCAGGACTGACAGAAAAGCTACGTCGACCAAAAGAGAACCCCAAGAGAGTTCAAGACGGGAGACCATGTATATCTTAGAGTTAGACCCAGAAAGAGTTCTCTGAAAATGGGAGCTTGTGCTATTAGAAAAGCAGGACCGTGGAGCAATAAAATAAAACAAATGCGGAAACAAAACACAGAAGATACACAATACAATAGAGACACAGATTTATGTGGTTCACCCAGTGTGGGCTACGTCCACCAGAGAAATTACCAGGTCCTTCCTTTATTATTATCCAGCATACAAAGGGATACCACCTACAGCAAACTCGTTGTAACTTCCTCTTCTTTCTCTCACAGTCTCCTATCTCAGAATACAATATTCACAATCAACCATAGCGGAAATACATTTCCCTCATAAAATAGGGTTTCCTTCTAGGGAAAAAACCCCTAACATAATCTCTACCGTTAGATATGCAACCTTATAATGAACGGTCCAGATTTACAATGAAATTACAATATACATTTACAAGGGGGTACATACTTCCCCATGTGGAAGAGTGTACATACTTATGGGGTGTAAATACTTCATGGGGTATAAACACAGCTGAAAGCAAGGACCTCTGAATCAGGAAGATAATCAGGCTCCACAACCAACATGTGCCAAGTTGGAACCTCGGTATTGTGGACCCTTTGAAGTTCTAGATAGAGTGGGACTTGTAGCATATAGGCTAGCACTTCCTCCCACAGTAAAAGCACATAATGTTTTCCATGTTTCATTATTGAAGAAATATGTACATGATTCTAATCATATAATTGACTGGTATGTGATCCAGGTGGAACTGGAGGGAGAATTCCTACCATAAACTCAATTCATACTGGACAAAAAGGAAACCATGCTCCGGAACCAAACCATTGCACAGGTCAAGGTGCAGTGGAGATATTTTGGCCCAGATGAGGCTACATGGGAAATGGAGGATGCCATGAAACATGCATATCCGATTTTGTTTACCTTTGTACATACATGTCATATTGATAGATAGAACATCGAGGACGATGTTCCTTTAAGGGGGAGGGAATTGTAACACAATGTTTCCCCCAGTCTGTAAAAATAACTATACTAGCCAAGAACTATGGCAAACTAAAAGATGTGAATATGTGATTTGAATGGACCTTAGTAAAAGGTCGATGAATGTAAATAATGTCGTGAATATATGTTACAGGACTGCTGAGAGGGGGATGTGCTGACAAAGAGACCACGATGGCTAAAGAAAGGTGGTGGAAGGCACCTGGAATGGTGGCATTAACTTCCACCGAACCAAACCGTATTTGGTCTTCACTGGCCCGGAGAACCAAGAGTGGCTCGTTGGCCCTGAAATGAATTACTCACCAGGTTGGTAGGTGAAGAGGATACTCATGAGTTAATGAGGGATGGGGATGAACCGCCCATCCGTGGAAGCCTCAGACCTAACCACTGTGGGGAAGTTCGTGCCACACGCAACCTCGTCGGGAAAGAAAAGGCAGGAAAGAGGTGCGGGAGGAGGTCAAACGCAACAAAGATCGCAAGAGGGGAGAAATTGGAAGAACTCTGGAAAAATATACAGAGTGGTTGATGAGCAGAGAAGAAGGAGGGTAGCCTTCATTCTCGACTTCTGACGAATAGAGACTCAGTCTCACAGCATCGTGGTTTAGCTCGGGGGTGGCTAGTGGTAAATCCATTCGAAATCATTGAGCCTCCAGTTGGGTGGAAACGAGCACCCTGTTGGATTACTGAGAGGGGGGGTGAATTAGTAATAGAGCAATTGGACCATATAATCCAAGTGTTATATCAATGAAGAATTATTATCCAATAACTGCAGAGTAAATAAGCAATGAACAAATGAACAATCATACACATACACAGTACACCAGTGTTTTACGTGGAAACCCAAATCGGGAGAAAACCACGG
>ML815898.1:18570-33478 GCA_009831015.1 Picea engelmannii | reverse complement strand
CTTCTTTTGTAAATCATTTATGTCCCTACTCATTTCTTCACCTTCATCAAGAGTCCAAGTAGGATTGTCTGGAGGCTTATTTGGTGTAGAAGTTCCCTTTTTTGGTGGCATGTTGGCCAAGTATCACTTTAAACCTTGATTTTTTATTGGTTCTGCTAGAAAATCTTCCTTTTATTGTATCTCCAAAATTTCGGCCCTTCTGAGTATGAAATTTTATTTTTTGTAGGTCTCTGATATTTCTTCTCTTCAATGCCATAGGTCTGATAAAAATTGGATGTGCCAAGTGGAATTTACAGTAACTTCCCCGCAACTTGCTTCTTTTTGGACTTTCTAGGAGATATCCCTTGTATAGTGTGCTCCGCACAAAATAATTGATATACAATTCTGAAACTCGTACCAGAACTATTGCGGGTTGTCCACTATCCAATGAAACTAGTGTCACTCAATTTAATACTTTAGGAAGCATTTATGATTGTTTTACCCGAAACACCTTCTTGAGACTAGTCAATAGGACTAGTCAGATACCCTATCTTCCACAGGGTGTATCTTCAAATTTAAGATGACCCAGAAGCTGAAATTGCTACCACAAATACCTTACTAATTTCTGAGAATATCCTCTGGAGTTCAGAGTCTGAAACATTACAGAAAACATTTTATAGTGAAAATTCCGTAATGACTCAATTCAGGATGATTCCAGAACCCTATCTTACAAAGGATGTATTTACGAAAGTATAAGGCCTCAGGAGATGAATTTGTCACCCAACATACCTTCATCCATCTACTAAATAGTATCCAAGCCATTCCTTCTGACTCGTTGTAGAAAACAAATTATAGCTAAAATTCCACGCTGTCTCAGAATTAGCAGCGAAACCCCAAGACCTTGAGCTCTGATACCATATGTTAAGAACCAAATATCAATATAGCATAGAAAAACCTTAGAATAACTACTCAACACCTTGAAAAAGAGATAATTTCAGATAATAAGCCTCTTCGAGGGGGCAACCTCCTTTTACCCCACATAAATGTTCAAGTACAAGATGATTCCAAATGAAAATGTCTCCTTGGTATATATAGGAGACTAGGAGGTATAATTACAATTAATGGAATAAAGCCGACATAAATAAAATAACATTAATAATGTAATATGCCCCAATTAAGGGGTAATGAGCCAATATTAGGGCTTAACATCCACCAAGTCTTGATGCCAAGAATTAAACTAAGAACTTATGGATCTTTGAGCTCAAGGCCACCTTTGTTCATTGGTTGAAAAAGTGTATCTCATGATACAAGTTCCCACTTTATTTCTCCACAAGATCCTCCCTCAAGGAATGTTCGTTAAATATTGCGAACAACCTTCAAAATTAATTTAGGATCTGCAATAGAGGAAAAAATATAAAGAGGCATTTCTTGGAGAAAAATTTGAGTAATATAAGGAAATGGTTTGTGATCCATCTTAGATAAAAACTCCTCCTAAGAGGAACTACAGAGAGAATTTTCCACAAGAGGCACGCCCAGATATTTGGATGGAAGCGAACTTCACTAGAAAGCAAGAATCCTGGAAATATGAACTAGAATTGTAGGAGAGTGTTAAGGAAAAAAATTGAGATTTACCTTGATTGATGTAGGTACCTGAGGAATCAATGAATTTTTTGAGGACCTACTTGATATTTTTGGCTTGTTTGATTGTAGGAACACCCATGAGCATAGTGTCATCAATTTTTTTTTATGGGAGATAAGGAGATATTCCCCAAAGAATTTAATCCCCTTTATTTTATTGCTGGACACTATTTCATTTGTGTCCATTCCTAAACCTTCATCCATTAGAATAGAGAGGAAAGGAGAGAGGGTATCTCCTTGGAAGATTCTTCAAGAAGGGGAGAAAGTACCAAAGGGGGAGCCATTGATAAGGATAGAAAAGAAGGTTGAGGAAATGAGAGACATAATCCATTTAATCTATATTGGAGAGAAACCAAAATCTCTAAGGACATGTTAGATGTATCTCCAGCTAAGTGTGTCAAAGGATTTAGACATGTCAAGTTTGATAAGCATGGGAGGTGACTTGGCATTTTTCAGTGAATGGATCATTTCATGAGCTATAATTATACCATCAAGAATTTGGTGCCCCTCTACATAAACATATTGCTTTGGGGAGATTAAGGAGGGGAGGATAAATTTGAGGTGATTAGCTATGACTTTGGTAACGATTTTGTAGGCTATATTACAGAAGGATATGGGTCAGAATTTACTTGGGTATTTTGCTTTATCTTCTTTGGGAATTAGGGCCAAGAAGGTAGCATAAATGGATAGTAAAACATTTGCAAATTGGTGAG
This sequence comes from Picea engelmannii, assembly GCA_009831015.1. Taxonomy (NCBI): domain Eukaryota; kingdom Viridiplantae; phylum Streptophyta; class Pinopsida; order Pinales; family Pinaceae; genus Picea; species Picea engelmannii. The sequence goes on along the minus strand of ML815898.1, from coordinate 31,148 downwards.
AATCTTCCACAAGGGCCAAAATATCATGCTTGATAATCAACCAACAGTCCTAAAAGAAGTTAGTCATAAAGTTTTCTGAACCCACTGATTTGCTTGTGGGAATTGCCATGATTGTCTGCTCAACTTCGTCCATAAAAATTACCCTAAGAAGAGAATCATTCTACTCCTGAGGAACTAATCTAGGGATGTTAAAGGTGATTTTTTGAATAGCCAAGAGCATTTTTGGTTGAGGTTATGAAAGGAGGGATTTGAAGAAATGCACTAGCTCCTTTTTGATGTTAGCATGTTCTTTGAGAGGGTTTCCATGGAAGTCGTTTATAGAGGTAATTTCCTGTTTTAATGGCGGTGTTGGATCTTGGATCTATGGAAAATTTTAGAGTTTTTTTCACCTTCCTTGATCCATTGGATTCTTGATTTTAGTTTCCAAATAAGTTCCTCCTGCTTGTTTCGATCATCCAATTGAGCTTGAACTTGAGCTTCTTATTTTATCATTTGTTCTAAGAAGCCTTCCAAAATCATGGTTTGCTAAATATACTCCATTTGGAATTTAACATTTTTCTTATCTTTAAATATATTTTCGAATTCCTCTTTATTCCATTTTTTAATACATGACTTGATGTGTCTAAGTTTTTGTAGAAATTTATACATTGGAGAGCTAGCTGCAATGTCTACTTTTTCCCACCATAGCCTAATGTTGTCTTGGAAAGAAGGGTGGTCCAACCATAAGATTTTGAATCTAAAGGGGTTATTTTGAGGGAAGCCCTGAAGATCCATTTCTAATTGGATAAGCCAATGGTGTGATCTTGCACTTGGGAGGATAGAAGCTATGAAGTGCAGTCCAAACAACATGAATGACTCTGATATCAAAAAGTGACCTAGCCTGGAAGCCACTTGATTATATCCTCCTTTTTTATTTTTCTAGGTGTGTAATCCATTGGCTTATTCTAATTCAATTATATTTAGCTCTTGAATTAGATATTTTAAGTCTTATGAGTCCTATTCCAATCTTCAGAGTCCACCTTTTGTTTTTGGCTAGGGAGGTGATTATGATGAAATATCCTTTGATTGTCCAATGATTTTCCTTAATGATGTTGTTAAGTTCTTGGATGGAATTTAGAAAGTTGATCTTGTCTATGGTTTTTTGTGGTCCATAAATAGTATTTATGTAGCCCGAATTTGTTGAGCTTAAGAGTTGGAATTTTTGTAGATATTGTACATTGGGTTGAGAAGAAGTCAGAAATGAATATTTCAACTAGATTCCAGAGTATTTCTAACCCTCCTACCACTCCCTAATCATAAAATTTTATTACATGATAATGATCCAGGTGGATATCGATGGCCACCCACCTTTTCCAATTGGCTCAAAACAGTTTTCTGACAATTGTGGCAATTTACTATTTTTAGCAGTTTTAACTTCTGGGGCCATTTTGAGGGCCTAAATGAAGGTTTTTCGGGATATATATTCTAAATGATAGCCAAAGGAATGATTGATCCCCCAAAATTAATTTCCTCGGCTATACCTTTCCAATGGGATATCATACACCTAAAACAGAGATCGTATGCAAAAGTTACAACCCCGGGAAGTTGATGTACTAACTTGCCCAGATGGGGCCCACATGACTTTTGGCGCTTCATCTCCTAGGGTTAGGTTTTTGGATGTCTAGGGTTTTTGGAATTCCTGTTTATTGTAAAAATTCCTTTAGAGCCTCATTGTAATAATATTCTGGTGAATGAGTGCAGTCGTCACATCTCTCCTCAGAGATAAGCCACCACCATTCCAGCAAGCTTGTTTCCATTGCATTTTACAGTTTCAGCTTATTTACTTATTGAATAGAAAACCAGTTTTACTGTATCTCTGTTATTTTTTTTTAAGCACATATTAATAATCTATAGTCATTTCGTTCTTCTCATAAAATCCAGATCAGTGGTATCAAAGCGGTATGCTCTTTGTCATCTTAATGCATGTCCCCAAGGAGGTCAGAGTACAAAGAGTTGGGTCTCGAGCTAGGTTCTCTTGAGGACAAAAGATATCGCACGCCCAAGATACCTCTCATGGAAGGAGAAAATAAAGATGATGGGACGGGAGATCCTTTCAAACTGTTGATTGAGGAAGCCCTCATGCAACAAAGTAATGAGATGATGGATAGTTTCGCGCAAATCCTTCGACGACTACCAACAGGTGATGCATCTTCTTCGAGCGGAGGCACTGCCCCCTTAAAGGTACAAATAAACTTCGATATTCCTATATTTGAAGTTCATATAGATGCATATGATGTAGACAAGTGGTTGAATCTACTAGAAGAGTATTTTCCTATCCATAACTTTTTGAATAGAGAAAATATTACTTTTGCGCTCCTCAAAGTCATTCCCCATGTCAAAGATTGGTGGGAAAAAAAATTTGAGCAAAAGGAAACAGAGAAAACCTCATTATTTACATTCATGGCCACCTGGGAATCCTTCATGGATTCTATTAAGGAACAATACTACCCTGTCGTAAGTTATGACGACTTGTATACCAAATGGACCAGACTGTGGCACGAAAGAGACCAAGTAGTGCAAGATTTCACAAATATCTTCCATACCTTGTGCACCAAGATGGGTATCAAATATTCAGAGAGACATATGGTTCTCAAGTATCGCGACGCTCTTCATAAATACATCCCGACCGAAATGGAATTTTTGGACATCTCATTCTTGGGTGCGGCCTACCGATATGTAGTCAAATTTGAGCAGAAGCTCAAACAAAAGACATGACAATTTGGGCCTGGGAACCCCTCAAAACAAAAGCCAGGCAAGGGCGGCCTTAACCCATAGAACTAAGGACAGAGAAAATATGGACAGTATCAGGACAACCAGTCCAATTCGCAAGAAAAGAAGGACACCAGAAAAACAAAGAAATATATTGGGAAGTGGTGAAACTTCCATAAGATCCCTTGGCATAACATTGTTGACTGCCGCTCAAAGTAGTCGTTGGTGGCCGAAGTGAAATCCTTTGAATCAGATGTGGGTTCTGACTCTGAGCCAGAACTAGAAAGGGGAAGATGGATCATTGACATAGAAACCAATGCCACTGTTGCTACCGCCAAGCTCCAACCTGGTGAACCAGACGAGCTAGAAGAAGGAGAACGCATCTTCCATTCACAAATGTGGGTAAAAGGCAGCCCACTACACTTCATCGTTGATAGCGATACCAAAATAACCTCATCTCAGCAGAGATCATCAAGCGGCTAGCCCTGCCAACAACGTTGCACCCACAACCCTACACCATTGGATGGCTCCGCCAAGGAAGTGATCTTCGCGTCAGCCAACAGTGTCGACAGTCGTACAACATCAAGCCCTTCAAAGACGAGGTATTGTGTGGTGTTTCTCCTCTTGAATTTTGTGATGTTCTTTTGGGCCAACCTTATTTATGGAACGTCATGTTGTATATGAGTCTAGGCCTCGTAGTGTTATTATTACTTTGAACAGTAAATTGTACAGGATACTCGAGGCAGCCCCACCTAATGTTATTTCCTTGATATCTAATAAGCAACGCAAGAAGGTCATCTCTAAGACGAGGAATTTTGTCTTCTTCATGATTCGCTCTCAGAATAAGCAAAAGATCACAACCACATCCAGGGTCTCTGCGAAGACCTATCCACATAACAGAAGCAAGTAGATAAGGTCATGGAAGAATACTCAAATATCTTCTCCTCACCTACCGGGGTACCTCTGCACTGCCAGGTGAAGCACCCCATCGATCTGACCCCTGACGCACTGCTGCCCAATGGGCCAGTCTTTCACCGCTCTCTGTTAAAGAATGAGGAGATCAAGTGACAGATCCAAGAACTTCTCCACAAGGGGCACATCCGTCTAATCTCATCACCTTGAGGGAGCCCAACCGTGATGGTACAGGAGAAATAAGGAACCTAACGAATCTGCATTGATTACCGGGCTCTGAATAAAATCACAGTCAAAAATCGATACCCGATTCCCCATATCAATGGCCTCCTTGATCAACTCACAGGTGCTAAATACTTCAATAAGATTGATCTGAGGTTTGGCTACCACCAGGTTCTGATAGAACAAACAGATGTATGGAAAAACACCTTCAAGTCAAAGGAAGGACTTTTTGAATGGTTGGTCATGCCCTTTGGTTTGAAAAATTCTCTAGCCACTTTCATGAGGATGATGGATGATATCCTGCGACCATTCACCAATACTTTTGTAGTGGTATATCTGTATGACATTCTCATTTACAGTAAGACTTGGGTTGAACACTTGAAACATATTTAGCAGGTTCTGCACACCCTGCGACAACACAAGCTATATGCCAACCAACAAAATTGATCCTTCGACATGGACAAGGTCCATTACCTGGGCTATATACTTGATCAACATGACGTACATGTGGATCCAACCAAGATCCAAGTCATATGTGACTGGCCATCCCCAACCACACTCAGTGCGCTTCAGAGGTTCTTGGGCCTTGCCAATTTCTACCGCAGGTTCGTGTTGGGATTCTCCCATATTGCATGGGCCCTCAACCAAATAACCAGGGGTGGTGGTATGGAGAAATTTGTGTGGGGTCGGTCCCAACAACAAGAGTTCGATGATTTGAAGCAGCGCTTGTGCTCAACTCTATTACTTTCACTACTAGACCTACAACAACCCTTTGAGATCAAGACAAATGCTTCAGACTATGCGGTGGGCATCATTCTCACTCAACACGACCACCCTGTGGCCTATCATAGTGAGACACTATCAGATGTTGTCCATAAGTACCCTACTTACAACAAAGAAATTTCCTCCATTGTGCAAGCCTTCCACCAGCGGAGACATTACATTCTTGGGAAGGAGACAATCATCCACACTAATCATAAGCCATTTCAGTTCATGCAGACACAAGGAAAATTGCAGAATGATCGCCATCAAAAGTGGTCCACATACTTGCAGCAATTCCACCTTAACTTCAAGTATAAAACAGGAAGCACCAATCACATCGTTGATTGCCTCAGTAGATGCCAGTCGCGACACTCACCACGATGCTAGAATCTTGCGTCCATGAGACCTATAGATGGCCCCAACTCTATGAGACAGACCCAAACTTCCCCACCACCTACCAAATGTTGGGTGCAAATGCAGTTGTCGATAATTTTCATCTTCGGGAAAGGGTGTTCTGTCATCTGGGCCATATCTGTGTTCCATCAAGAGAGCGAGCAAAGCTGATCTGGGAATCCCACTATAGTCAAGTGGCAGGACACTTCGGATGTCGAAAAGACAATGGCGATGCTATAGAAACATTTCTATTGGCCGAAACTTCAACAGGAGGTCAGTAAGTATATCAGGTCCTGCACTACCTATGCTATTAACAAACCAAACACTAAGAAACAGGGCCTGTACTTTTGGCATGTTTTACAGGCAGAGTATGCTTGTCATTGATGGCAAGTATAGTAGCGATGATGGCTTGAGTACAGGAAGGATGTGCAAGGCGGGCACCAAAAGTATTTTGGGAAGACGCTGCAGAGAAAGCTCAACAAGATCAGAGTATGCAACGATGGATCTCATTGAGATTTCTCGATGAACGTCAGATCTGAGCCAGAGGTTTGACTGGCGTTGGATCCAGGAGAACCTGCATGCTCTTTAACGAGCAAGGTGACATGCGAAACCTCGAGAAATCCAAAACAGACACCTCAAAGAAGACTCCATTTCGGAGTTTCGGTTACCGGGAGATGGAGAAGTCAAGAGTCGAGACTCTCCAAAACAGGAGTCCCGAAATCGCGAAACAAGCGCACCACTCGAAGTATTGAATACTGGGATTTCGGCTACCGGGAGATGGAGATGTCAGAGACTCTCCTCAACAGGAGTCCCGAAGTGCCGAAATGCGAAAACCCGAAACAGGTGCAGCGCTTGTAGTGTTGGATACAATAATTTCGGTTACCGGGAGATGGAGATGTCAGAGACTCACATCATCAGGAGTCCTGAAGTGCCGAAATGCGAAAACCCAAAACAGGCGCATCGCTTGAAGTAGTGGATACCGGGATTTCGGATACCGAGAGATGGAAATGACAAAGACTATCATCATAGGGAGTCCTGAAGTCACGAAACCCAAAGTCGAGAAATGATAAAGACTCCATACCAGAGTTTCGGATACCGGGAGTAGGAGGAGTCAAGAATAAAGACTCTTCATCAAAGGAGTCCTGAAATCACGAAACCCAAAGTCATGAAATGTCACAGACAAGCTCCGTTTCGGAGTTTCGGGCACTGCGGCATGGAGAGTCAAGAAACTTTACCACAGGAATACTGAAATGTCGATTTTCCGAAATGAGAAACGCTAGACTACCGAACCGTTGATCTGAATCCATTTCAGAGTTATGGATACCAGGAGTTGAAGTGTCAAAACACTTCACCACCAAGAGTGTCGAAATTCCAAAATGCCGAAATGTGGAATTGCGAAATGCAGTTTCGACTAAGGCTGAGGTCACAGCCGATGGTCACGTCGGCAGAAGATGGGGGAAGGAGTTAGTGAAGACAAGCTCCTTTTCATAGTTTCGGGGGTCGGGAAATGGAGAGTACTAAAATCCTCCACCACGGTGATCCCGAAATGTCGAAGAGTAGAATGCCAAAATGAACGGAAGATTTAGAGAAGTTAATCCAACGGTGCAGATGAAACTGAAGAAGATCGAAGGGATACTATAGCACTTATCAGTGTAACTGCTAGAAACCACTGATGGTTTCTGCCAGAGGACTCGAAGAGACTTCTGTGTGATTTCTAGAGGAACTGAAGGGTCAAAAAGAATCTTCCAATAGGAGAAAAGACTGTTCATGGAGGCTATTGATAGTTGGAAGAGCGTTGAAGTCGTTAACTGCGACAGTGAGGTTGAGGTCGTCTGCAACAGAATATGAAGAATCTCAACTGCCTGTGATGTGAAGGAATTTGATCATGACACCCAGTGATGATGGACAGATGGGCTTAACAAAACAGAGAAGCTGAAGAGTTGTCATAGGGAAGAGGTAGAGCGCTCGACATGTAGAGGATGCAGAACCATTGCAGACAGAGGATGCACAAGATGCACAAGGAGTATAAAAATGTGCAGAAAAGAAGATATGGGGGTTGTTGCGGTGGTGTGTGATGCATATGTGAAGAAGGAGGTGGAGTGCAACAGCTGAAATGCATAGAAGACAAAAGTTGCACTGAATGGGAATGGTGCAAAAAGCACAAGAGGCAGAAGAACAGAAAAGTGCAATGGATGTGTGCAGGAAGACAGTGAGGAAGACAAAGCAGCGAAATCTTGCAGAACAATGATGAGACTAGTAAGTTGTTGTTGAACACTATATCACTGTAATAAGTTTCAGTAATTCATATTCATAAACCATGGTGGTAGGGAGGTGTTAGGGAGGACTGGTGTCCTCAGAGGTTCAAGTGCGTACTTAAACATAGGGAGTTGTAGCTTCCTTCTAGTTGGTGCTAGAGAAACCAGGGAGTTGGTGCTTCCTTCTAGTGGGTGCTAGAGAAACCAAGGAGTTGGTGCTTCCTTCTAGTGAGTGATAGAGAAACCAGGGAGTTGGTGCTTCCTTCTAGTTGGTGCTAGAGAAACCAAGGAGTTGGTGCTTCCTTCTAGTGGGTGCTAGAGAAAACAGAGAGTTGGTGCTCTCAACAAGTTGCAGCTTGCAAAAATAGAGGTTGTAGCCTCACAATGAGTTGGTGCTCATATGTATGATAATGTTAAGAATGTAAATAATACTTATCATATAAAGAAGAAGAGTTTTTTACCCTTTATGGGTTTCCTCAGGAAATATATGTCTCTGTGTATCTCATATATGTGATTGATGTTGAATGTCCCATTGCTTATTTACCTGCATTATTGTGATCATCATTGAGTGCCTTGTAAATAATTTAAAAGAAGCATTATTGTTTAAGCATGGTAACAACTGATTCACCCCCCCCCTCCCCTCTCAGTTGTCCAACAATTGGTATCAGAGCTGGCCCCTTTTATCTAAAGGTAAATCCTAGAGCTTAAACATGTCAAGCCATGAAGGAAATTCAACCAATAAGGCCCCTCTATTCAATGGAACAAACTTTGCCTTCTGGAAAGTTAGAATGAGAACCTACATAATGGATTTAGGTGCATATGTTTGGGATGTGGTAGATATTGGTTATGTAAAGCCAGTTGTACTAGCCAATAAGGATGAAAAACTAGAATTTAGCTTCAATGCTAAGGCTATGAATGCTATCTTGAGTGGGCTTGCAGAAGCAGAATTCATAAAAGTTATGCATCTAGGAACTGCCAAAGAAATGTGGGACAAACTCATTAATAATTATGAAGGTAATGAGAAGGTAAAGGATGCCAAGCTTCAAACCTACAGAATGCAGTTTGAATAGCTAAAGATGAAAGAAGATGAAACTATTGGAAAATTCTTTCTAAGAGTAGAAGAAATGGTAAATGCAATGAAAGCACTTGGTGAAACAATTGAGGAACCTTATTTAGTTCAAAAAATCTTGAGATCTCTCCTAGATAGGTTCAATCAGAAGGTCTCTGCTATAGAAGAATTAAATGATCTAAAAACCTTGGAGTTTGATCAACTTCTAGGAACATTGACTGCATATGAAATGAGAATAGTTAAAGATAAACCCACCTCCAGAGAAGCATCATTTAAGGTAGACAAGAATGAGGATTCTGAGCCCGATGAAATTGAAGAAATATTTGTGAAGAGACTGAAGAAGGGATCAGGCAAATACAAAGGTAAACTACCTTTCAAATGTTTCAACTGTGATAGGATAGGTCATTTTGCAAATAAATGTTCCCACAAAGGAAAGGATCAGACATGTGATGATGAGGAGAAGTACAAACATGGAAATTTCTTTAAAGAGAATAACTTTAAGAAGAAAAGTATTTGCGTAAACAATGATGATGATCCTTCAGATGATGAAGACAATGATTCATCTATTGAATATAAACTAAATGACTTCATACTTATGGCCAAAGAGGATTATGATAATAGCAGCACGGGGAGTGATGTTAATGAAGAAGAAGTTGTGGTTGACATGGAAGGAGAACTTATCAGTGCACTAGAAGAGATTGACAGACTAAGAATCAAGAACAGAAAGCAAAGACAATTGCTGATACAGTTCGAGAAAGACAGTAAAGAACCTGATGAAGACCTTTTCCTACTAAAAGTAGAATTAGAAGAGGCAAAGAAAATCGAAGACATTCTGAAACGACAGTTATCAGAAAAGAAGGAAAGATGTGAAGCATTAGAACAAGAATTAATGAAAAATAGGAAAGAGATGGAGAAGTTTCAAGCCTTGTATAATCAGAATCTGTCAAGTATCAAAGCCTCGGAAGGATTAGCCACCATTCTGAATCAGTAAAGGAATCCAAAGCTAAAAACTAGTTTGGGTTATGAAGAGGGATCAAGTAGTGGCAAGACAAGAGACGAAGAACCCATCAAGTTTGTCAAATGTACAACCAATGACAACAACAAACCTGCAAAAACAAAGGAAGACAATCAGCCGCCTAGGACGAGTAAGGAAAAAGGTTCCAGGACTGAATCTGTAGAACAAAGAAATAGTGCGCCCCCTACTGAAAGACGTCATTAGCATGGAAGAAATCGATTTGCTCAAAGAAGACAACCATTTTCTAGGTATAAAGAATTTTTCTATGGCTATTGTTTCTACTGTTCTAACTTTGGTCACAAAGCTGTAAATTGCTCCTTAAGACTTAGACATAAGCAATTAAGATTTCAAAGGAATAAATACTTCCCACAACAAAGAATGATACAACCAAGTAACAATCCTTCACAGACTGCAAATTGCCAAATTAAGTCTACGGACATGCAACTAAGGAGGCCAAGAAATAATCAACAGTCAATGAGTAGACAACACTGCAACAATAAGTTTGACCTATTGAATAATGAGATTGAATGCTACACCTGTCATAACTTTGGGCATAAATCTATTGACTGTCGGTTAAGGAACTATGAACCAGATTCAAAATCCCCTGCTGAAAATGTCAAGTTTTGGAAGAAGAAGGAAAGTGACAAGTGTGGATTAGTAATGTCTACTCAAAGAAAAATGAACCCTTGGTATATAGATAGTGGATGCTCCAAACACATGATGGGAGACAAAGGAAATTTTCTATCTCTAAGTGAAAGAAAATAAGGAAACGTAACCTTTGGAAATGATGCTCTAGGGAAAATAGAGGGCAAAGGGATGGTGAGCTTAAGTAATGGAAAAGGAAAAGCCCAATATGTTCTACTTGTAGCTAGGCTGAAACATAATCTACTCAGTGTAAGTCAAATGTGTGACAAAGTATGTGAAGTGGTGTTCACGTCCTAGGACTGCAAGATAAAATCTGTAACCTCAGGACAAGTGGTGGCCAAAGGCATAAGGACATAAAATAATGTATATGTGCTGAAATAAAATAGAGAAGAATGTCATCTAAGAAAACATGATGAAAGTTGGTTATGGCATAGGAGACTTGGACATCTAAACTTTGACCACTTAATCAAACTCAAAAAAGTCGAGGCAGTAAAAGATCTTCTGAGAATATCAAAGCCCCAAGATTCAATGTGTAAACCCTGTCAAGTAGGGAAGAAAAACAGGACATAGTTTAAGTCCAAGAGCTTTACTTCAATAGAGAAACCACTCCAACTAGTTCATATGGATTTATGTGGACCATCAAGACAGGAAGGCACAGGGAAAGAAAACTATTTCATGTTGATTATCGATGATTACTTCAAACTTACTTGGGTTGCCTTTCTCAAGGAAAAGGTTGAAGCATTTGAGAAGTTTAAAATATTTAAGGCTTTAACTGAGACTCAAACAGGCAAGAGGTTAAAGGCAGTAAGATCAGATCGGGGAGGAGAGTTTATGTCAAGAGACTTCAAGGAATTCTGTGATGAGCATGGGATCAAGAGAGAATACACAATCCCAAGAACTCCACAACAAAATGGAGTTGTTGAGAGGCAAAATAGAACAGTGCAGGAAATGGCCAGGTCAATGATAAATGAGAAGAACATTGGCCAAACCTACTGGGTAGAATAAATACACACAGCAGTCCATGTTCTTAACAAATCCCACCTCAGACCAGAAAGTGACAAGACACCTTATGAAATGTGGTTTGGGAGACCTGCTTCAATTAAACACTTCAAAGTCTTTGGGAGTAAATGCTACATAAAGAGTAATGATGAGAACCTTGGAAAATATGATGACAGGGCTGATGAAGGTATCTTCTTGGGGTATGTTACAAACAATAAAGGATACAGATGTTATAATAAGAGGCTGCATAAAATGGTTGACTTTATTGATGTAAACGTTGATGAAGGAATCCCAACAAGAGAGATGTACAGTAATGAGTCTTCTATAGAAAACACATCTAAAGCTGAAGATGAAAAGGTCCAAGAATCAGAAAACGAAGACTATGAATCAGATGAATACTCAGACACTCAGACAAACTCAAATCAGCAGTCAACTTCAAATTCCTCCTCCAGAATCATTCAAAAGAATCATCTTGCAAGTCAGATAATTGGAGAAAAAGACAAGGGTGTACAAACTAGGAGAAAGATAATCAAAACCACCAAACAATCTCATATAGCTTTCATATCCATGCTAGAACCCAAGAATTTCAATGAAGCCAGCAAAGATGACCACTGGGTTAAATTAATGAATGATGAACTTGATCAGATTGAGAAAAACAATACGTGGGAGATGGTTCATAGACCTAAAGGTAAAAACGCCATTGGCTCCAAATGGATCTTTAAGAATAAGATGAATGAGCAAGGACAAGTTGTCAGAAACAAAGCAAGGTTAGTCTGTAAAGGATATGCTCAGATAGAAGGACTGGATTTTGATGAAACATTTGCGCCCGTAGCAAGATTAGAAGCTATCAGAATGTTTCTTGCCTATGCTTGTCATAAAAGGTTTAAAGTCTATCAAATGGATGTCAAGTCAGCTTTTCTAAATGGAGATTTAAGTGAAGAAGTCTATATGGAACAACCAGAGGGTTTCAAACTGTCTGATAACCCTGACTTAGTATGCAAGCTGAAGAAAGATTTATATGGGTTAAAACAAGCCCCTTGAGCTTGGTATCACAGACTGGATATGTATCTTAAAGACAAAGGGTTCAAGAGAGGAACAACTAACAACAATCTGTATATTAAAACAGAGGATAATAATTTGCTCATCGTATTGGTCTATGTGGATGACATCATCTTCGGATGTAATAAGGATTCATTGGTACAATGGTTTGCTTATGCCATGGAATCTGAGTTTGAAATGTCCATGATAGGAGAACTGACATTTTTTATTGGTCTGCAAATTACTCAGAGGTCTGAAGGGATGTTCATTTCTCAAGAAAAATATCTAAGAGAAATGTTGAAAAGGTTTCAAATAGAAGATTCTAAACCTGTGGGCACACCTATGGTCACTGGCTGCAAATTAAGCAAGGATGATGGCTCACCTGATGTTGATCAGCGTTCATATAGGTCAATGATAGGCAGCCTGTTGTACATCACAACATCTCGCCCAGACATAATGCATGTTGTAGGAATGGTTGGAAGATATCAGTCTGCACCTAAACAGAGTCATTTACTAGCTG
>ML815897.1:73401-89404 GCA_009831015.1 Picea engelmannii | reverse complement strand
TGTTCAAACTTCAAGCACGAGCCACATGTAGTTATGGTGTATTGCACTTATGGTATACTTGTTATTATTGTGGACAATTGATAAGTTTTATGAAATGACACTCCTTCACTATAAAGGAATGTGGGACATGACATGTTTTGGTGCTAAGAGTTGAATGTACATATAAGACTTATGAGATTAATGTGGGGAGGCCAATTTGATTTTGGATTGAAATTTTATGTGGAAAACATAGTGGACTATGTGTTGGAAGTTTGGGTGCCCTTGTACTTGGTTGTGGTTGATGGAAATTAATGTGGGAAACGATGTACAATTACTGCACGTTGCTCTTACCCTACCTCAAGGTCGCCACCATCACTTTTTTTACGTTTGTGTTGTTTTCTTTGGCTCGGCCTTAGGGAAGAATATTGGTGCTTGTTGGTTTTCTGGCATTCACCTTACATGTATGTTGGCTCTTACCTCTCCATTCATAAATTGTAGCACTGCTCCAAATAAAATCATGATGTTGGCTCTTAGATTTGATTATAGACTGTGTTTTCTTTCTGAAGTTTATAATGGATGTATGTGGATATTATGGTTGTGAAAATTACATTTAAAGAAGGTTTCTTCCTGTTGGCATTTAAATGTTTCAAGCTGGAAATAACGTTCGACATTCCGTTCTATTTGAAATATGTGATTGTGTTGCACCCATAATGAATGCCACTTATTTTTCTATGACTATTGGAAAATAATTATGGAAAGTAATTTCGGTTTCACTCTTCTCTGGAAATTAAAATTCGAAGGGTTTTCTATGAAATAAAAGAACAGTTGGGTTTTTTGCATAATTCCATACCCTTTATCCAGTCTTTGGAAGACTTGCAACTCTTTCGAATTATCTTTCCACTGTTTGTGAATATACGTGAGACATGAGTATTTGCCTTGCGGCCACCATAGGAGGTATGTGGAAAGTCCGTTGCAGAAATACATGGTTAAATGGTTTTGAAAACCCCTTATTAATGTTTCTCCCTTATGTTTTCCTAGACCGTGGTATTTTATATGATATATGCTGGTTAGTAGATTCGAACTCTAGTCTTGATGTATGTTATAATGTTGATTCAACAATGGGAAAGATTGGTTATATGCATGAAGTCTTGGCTCGGTTGGGGTTTTGGTCGATTTTGAAGTTATATGATGTTAAAATCAAATGACGAGCACTGAGTTCATACAGGGTTTTGAACCTAGTCTGTTTATGCAACAAGTATTGGGGTTGTGATATAAGTATTGCATAGTGAAGGGTTGATGGATTTATGTTTATGTTCTTAGCCTCCCATGTTGGCTTGATGTAGTTTGGTTTTAATTGTTTTGAATGATTATGTTAACAATATTTTATAAAACGCTCTACTAATGGGAAAAGAAAAAAGGGAAATGTAAATATGAAAGTTTGTCAGTCCTGAGATTTTCACTGGGTTTTATATTGAACACTATAAAAACTATCATTCTTGGATTTGAATTATTAACAAAGAAAAGTTTTGGCAATTGATGGCGATGTTGATTTTCAACAAATATTATTGCATATGATAGAAAAATAATCATCTCATTCCCATTCATTATCTCACTTTCCACTCATTATACACCCACTTCCTTCCCAAATACATTTAAAACATCCCCTATTCTATTATTATGAATTTCATTTAAAAAAAAATGAATGAAAAAAGAGAAAGGATTAACAGAAAAAGGAAAGGGACTAGATAATGACCAATGTTGGAAGTTTGGATATGGATACATTTTCTGTTTTTGTAAAGAAGTTATCTCTGCACTTGACATTGAACAATATTTGTTGGTCCCTTCCCATCCATGCTACCATTTTTCACTCATTACAAAGCCCCCCATATTTCCAATATCCCTATAACTCCCTGTTCAAATGGCAATTGATTGTTGAGTTTACAATTATTGATGGATGGATTGCATGTGCTTCTGTTGTGAATGATAGAGCCAACCTTTTGATTTTATTTAGGTAGAGTATTGATGCATGGATTGCTAAGAGTTTTTCATAACATGATTGGAATATTTATTCAGGATGAGTTTCTTTAGCAGAGGCAACAATGGAAGAGGTGCTAATAGAGGTAGATGAAATATTTGGCAAAGAGGCCATAGAAGGCCACGATTTTCGATACATTTTGATGCTAATCCACAATAACAAAATAATCTTTTCCAAGCTGGGTTTTTTAATCTAGTTGGTCAAGGAATTTTGCAACCCATACCTGAGAGGCCTCCTTTCCAGCCACACCAAAATTTATCTGGTATTCATGTTCCCCATCATGTGTCTATGCATCCAGAACCACCTGCCAATGATGGTTGGCAATAAATTGTTCTCATCCTGTAGCTCATCACCATGGTTGGCCTATTGTGTCATTTCCATTACCCCCTCCTCCACCGCCAATAAATCCAAATTCCCAAGATGATCGTGTTGTCTCCCCAGTACAATCCTCTCATGCAAGAAAAAGGATAAAAATTGATGTTCCCAAGCCATAGCTAGATAAAGGAAAAGAGGTGGCCAATCCCCCCAGACCATCCAAAGATTCCTCTGAATATATGTCTTCTCATCTCCATCTCAAAGATGATTTTTCTCATGTCATCAATGCAATCCACCCACAAGGTCCCCATCAATTGAAGGAAGTTGCACATGATAAATCAGAAATGGGATCAAAAGGGGGAAACAGTGAAAAGAGACAAAATGCCTCTCACAACAAATATGGTTTTTAGTGCTGTTAATGCTATTTTATTTTGAGGATAGTATTTTTATTTTGACAATATTTTGGACAACAAATACATATTTAGACATAATTTTGGACAGTATGGATATAATGCTATTTTTTGGGATATAGTCATGTTATATTTTGTTAATATTAAAACATTTTATTATTAATATGAGGATGGGAGTTACAAGGAAGATATTTGATTAAATATTTGGGGTATTATACTTCATGTTTTGATGATTATTAAAGAAATGAAAATTGGAGTGACAAGGGGTCCTGCCTATTTAGTTATTATTTAAATAGACCCTTATTTATATATTATTAATTCTTTGTCTCAACTAATTAGTTACAATAAAGTTAGTTGAACTACCATAAATTATTTGCAAAGAATAAGAGCTCAATCAAATGAAGAGACACAGGGGCAAGATATAATAGAAGGAGAACTTCTGCTATAAGGTTTTCTCTGTACTTGTGAGATGCTTCCATTTTTCATTCATTTTGAGTTTACTAGAAGGCTTAACCATCTTGATGACAATGGGGTCTTATTGAAGGCAACACGATTCAAAACTGAGTCATATCTTTCAACAACTTGTCTTTTAAGGTGTATGATTTATCTTTGGCAGTTTGTGTGTTCTTGTTTGTTTATGAATTAAATTTCATGACTAATAAAGAATATTTTGCATAGTCAAGTGACAACATTTTGTGGCAAGCTGATCCAGATCTTTAGCTCAATTTTCTTTTGTTGTTAGATTATTTTTGTATGGTTCCCATCGAAGGCTTCTAAATCTAACTTTGGTCCCTACCCTCGTAGGGGTTTGTAAAGAGAATTCATCTTCATATCTCAGAATGAAATCAATATTAAAATTAGATTCCTGATTTCAGTCTCACATGTGTATTCTGATGATTTGGTTCATATTTTTCTTTCATCCTTGTCTCTTATCCATTTAATTTATTTCTTATTTTATTTCTTTTGCACAGTTACAAATAATATATATAAAACCATCCTTGGTCCCTTGTACTTAATTCATGTGGATTAAGTGATTATTTTTTATTTTTATTTTAAGGCTATAAACCCCGGGTGACATTCCCAACTATCTTTCCTTAGCCCGACAAGATCTGAAAATGCTTGAGTAAGGTTCCTCAACAATACCTATCCCATTGGACTCCTCTTTTCGTTCTGATCGCAGTGATACCAATCATTTTTAAGCCTTTTTTTCCTGTGGTCTTGACCCCCTTCCCAACACCCTTATTTGGGACCTATCCCATTGGATTCCCCTTCTTGCACCGATCATAGTGGTATCTATCAATTGCAATCCTTTTTTTTCCATGGACCCACCCACCCTTTTTCAAACACCCTTATTTCCCACCTATTCCTATGTTTCCCCTTCACCATGGCCAACATCCACACCCAAGAACTTGAAAACCACATCATACACACATAGATGCCAAAATGGACTACATGAAAGAGGAATTGAAGAAGGACATCAATTCCCACCTTGCCAACCAACTTGCATCCCACCTTGATTCTTGGGTTGAATCCTTTGCTGCCAAGGTCCTGGAAAAAATTCCATTTCGTGGAGTCCATACCTCATCTGAACAACCTTATAACCTAGAAGGTACGACTTCTTCCAATTACCAACCTTTTCAGTCCAACCCCTTTCATCATTATTTGCATCTTCCATGAGTGGAGGTGAACAAATTTGATGTCTCAAATCCCACTAGTTGGGTCATTGAAATGGAACATTACTTCTCCTTGCATGACATCACTAATGAATTGGCCAAACTTCGTTAAAATGTCCTCTATCTAGACCTTGAATGTTGGAAATGGCGTAGACAATCATGCAAAGGATATGTTGCTTGGACAGATTTTGTGGCTGAACTTTCTGAACGCTTTGGCACCGACACACACTCCTTGGGCAATTTAACCAAATTGAAACAATATGTTACCATGGAAGAGTTTATTTCCGCATTTGAGCAATTGGATTTCAGAACAAAGGGAATGTCTAATACATTTTTCTAGAAATTCTTTATCAGTGGCCTCAAGGATGAAATCTGAGCCCAGTTCCTCATGACTTTCCCCTAGACTTGGTTGGAAGCTACTCAATGTGCCAAGAAAGAACAAGATGTTGTTTTTTCCCAGCACCACAAACCCTCTTTTCTTCCTCTCCCTCGCCCTCCCAATCCTACCCGTCATCCCACCCCTCTCAAGGTCCAAAAATCAATTCGAGAAGAAATGATTGAACACCAACTCAAGGGTCTTTGCTATAACTGTGATGAAAAATAGTTTTATGGGAACAAGTGTAAGGAACATAAGATTTTTATGGCCATCTCTGAGGAAGTGTTTGATGAATATGTAGAGGATCATCCTGTGGATAAGATACCTAAGCCAACTGATCTCACTCTGCCATCCTATCCACCATAAGTTGACTCGATCATTTCATAGAATTCCCTCACTGGCTTCTCTGCTCCCCAAACCCTCAAGCTAATTGGCTACATCAAAAATCAGAAGGTCATCATCCTAATTGACAGTGGAAACACCCTTAATTTTATTCATCGTCACATTTCTCAATAAACCAATTTCTATATCTTTTTCGTCAACAATTTTCAAATCATGATTTCTAATGACGGTTCCATGAAATGTGGGGGGAATTGTGAAAATGTGCATCTCCAAATTGGTTAGTGCAACCTGAAATCTCATATGTTTGCTATCGGCATGGGTGGTTGTGACATTGTTCTAGGTGCAGAATGATTATGCACTCTCGGTCCCATCCTCATGGATTTTAAGGAATTAAACATGCAATTTCAATAGGAAGGCCAACAATATAAGTTCCAAGGCATCACAACAGGCTCCCCTGAGATCATCAATTCCCATCGAATGGAAAATCTACTAAAAAAAGGTCATTCAAGCATTATTTCCCAACTCCATTCCATTTAAGAAATTAATACACCCTCTGTGCATCCTGATCTCCAATCTATCCTCTCCAAACACCAAACTTTTTTTTCCACTCCCCATGGATTTCCCCCTTCCCGCGGTGTTCATGATCATTCCATTCCTCTAGTTATGGATAGTCTTCCTCCCAACGTTCACCCTTATTTTCATCCCTTTGACTAGAAGAATGAAATTGAGAAAAGTGTTCAAGAATTGCTCGACGCAGGTGTTATCCATTCTAGCACCAACCCCTATTCTTCTCGTGTGGTCATGGCCCTCAAGAAAGAATGCACATGGTTCATCTGTCCAAAATTTTGCGCCCTCAATAAACTCACCATCAAAGACAAGTTTCCCATTCCTATCATTGATGATTTATTGGATGAATTGAGTGGTGCTAAATACTTTAATAAACTTGATCTCCATTCTGGCTACCACCAGATACATATGAAAGAGGTAGACATTCCCAAAATTGCATTTCAAACTCATGAGGGTCACTATGAGTTCTTGGTCATGCCCTTTGGCATATGTAATGCCCCCTCCACTTTCCAAAGTCTCATGAATCATGTATTCCATCATTTTCTTTGTCATTTTTTCTTAGTTTTATTTGATCATATTCTCATCTATAGTAAAACATGGACAATCCATATTGTCCACGTGGATAAATTTCTCCATCTACTTTCTCAGCACCAACTTTTCCTTAAACAATCTAAATGTGCCTTTGGCACCTCAGAATTGGATTACTTGGGTCATATTGTTGGAAATGATGGTGTAAGGGTGGATCCTAAGAAAATTGAAGCTATGCAGGATTGGCCTCGCCTGAAAACTCTTAAGAGTTTGCATGAGTTTTTGTTTTAACGAGATACTATCGCAAGTTTGTTCAGAATTATGGAAAAATTGAAGCACCTCTCATTTCTCTCCTTAAAAAGAATGCTTTCAATTGGACTCCAACAACCGATCAATCCTTTGACGCCTTGAAAGAGGCTATGTGCACAAATCTTGTCCTGTCCCTTCCTAACTTCAAGAATACTTTTGTCCTGAAATGTGATGCTTACGAGAAAGGAATCAGAGAAGTCCTCATGCAAGAAGGATGAACTTTGGCCTTCACTAGCAAACAAATTTTAGAGCGACATTTAGGCCAATCCATCTATCGAAAGGAATTTTTTTCTATTTTGCATGACGTGTATCTATGGTGTCCTTATTAGTTGGGGCAATTCTTACAAATTAAAAAAAATCATCAGAGTCTCAAACATTTTATGGAACAACAAATTTCATCCTTGAAGCAACAAAAATGGACGACCAAGTTATTTGGATATGATTATGAGATAATTTACAAGTAGGTAAAAGAAATGTGGTTGTTTATGCTCTTTCTAGGAAGTATGAAGACGAAGGGTCCCTCTTTTCTCTCTCCTTCCTTGTACCGGATTGGCTCCAATATGTTCGCCAAGAATTGGATGCAAGACCCCAAAATTTCTTGCTTGATCCAACAATTTCAAGACATTTTCTAGTTTCTCCAGGGTACTCTTGGCACAATGACGAGCTTCGCTACAAAGGAAGTATGTATTTAAGAAAACATTCACAACTTAAATCTATGGTTCTTTCAGAGCTTCATGCTTCCCCCACAACTAGGCATTCAGAGTTTACCAAAACCTATGAAAAGGTCAAACATTCTTTTTTCTGGGATGGTATGAAACATGATGTTCACACCTTTGTGGTTGAATGTGATGTTTTTCAATGCAACAAGGGAGAAACAATCAAGAACCTAGGCACAATACAACCACTCTCAATTACACTGGCTATTTGGTAGGATATTTCTATGGATTTCATTATTGGCTTACCTAAATCAGGAAATAAGCCAGTCATCATGGTGGTAGTTGATCGTATTTCCAAATATGTTTTTTTTAGTGATTTTAAACACCCATTCACCGCATCCACAGTGGCTCAAATTTTCATGGACAATATATTCAAGATTCATGGCATAAATCATTCTATTGTCTCTGACATAGATCCCACTTTCACCAACAATTTTTGGAAAGAATTGTTTAGGCTCCAGGGAACCCAATTTCATCTTAGCACCACCTATCATCCCTAGAATGATGGAAAAACTGAGGTTGTCAACAAGTGTTTGGATACATATTTGAGGTGTTTTTCATATGACATAAAAAACAAGTGGGATAAGTGGTTACCCCTAGCTAAATGGTGGTACAACACATCTTACCATACAACTACTCGTATGACTCCTTTTGAAGCAATATATGAACAAAATCCACCGTCAGTTCTCTCATACATTCTAAGTGTCTCCAAGGTTCAGGAGGTTGAAAAAATATTACATTTCACGAGACCATTCTCCGTACCCTCAAAGCAAATTTGTTCATGGCTCAAAATTGCATGAAATAACAGGCAGATCAAGGTCATTCCGAATGACAATTTGCTGAGGGGAGCAATTGTTTCTTTGTCTGCAACCTTATAAGAAGAATTCACTCCGACCACTGTCAAAAAATTACTCCCAAATTTTATGGTCCTTATACAATTCTCAAGTGATTGGGGCAGGTGGCCTACCGGTTATCCTTTCCCAATCATTCTAAGCTCCATTGTTTTTTTCATGTCGAAGGTGATTGGAACTAAGTGCCACACTCAAACCAGTCTCCCTAAGTTATATAAATATTGTTCCATTTGGTTGCAACCACAAGTAGTCTTGGACCAATGTGAGCATTGTCTCCATTGGTGCACCATCAAGGAAGTGTTAGTGCAGTGGAAAGATACAACTCCAAACTATGCCACTTGGGATCCAAACGCCATTCTGTAACAATTTCCTCATCTCAATCTTTGAGGACAAGGATATTCTTCATTGGGGAAGGAATGTTGGGGACCTAACCTCCCTAACCCCTCATGTAGGTAGAATAATATATTTCCATGTAATAAAGGCTACCATTAGTTAATAAGGCCTATTTAATAAATGTGAACAAGTAAATGTAAGAAGACCTAACATAAGCTTCTGCTTCTATAAGGATCATCCTCTAGAATTATATTTAGAAGATAGAACTATTATAAATAAGAGTAGGAGGCATGATAAGTATTTGTCTTGAGAATTATTGTAATAGAGATCTGCTCTACTAGAGGGTTCCCCCTCGAAGAGGCAAGTGAACATTGGTTTCTCTGAATAAAGGTATCATTTTTGGTGTTTCTCTTCTCAATATTTTGTTTGTTCTGTTGATATCTTCTAAATATTCCCGTTTCTACATATTATATTACATATGGTACCTTACATACTGAGGAACGAAAAATAATTGAAGAGGAAGACCGCAAAGCAGAAGAAGAAAGAAGAAATAAGGAAGAAGAAGATAGAAGCAAGAGTTCTACTCCAGGCTCTTCTAAGACAATGTCGGTACTTAATTCTCTTATAAACCCAGGGAATCCAATAAATATAATATATTCTAATTTTTATATTCATCTTTGGAATTTCTAAAGTTTGATGATGATATGATAGTTCTGGGGAAGTTTTATTATAGTAATTAAAAATATGGAATCACGAGGAGACCATCCAAGAGACCAAGAATAGAATAACCCTCCAGTCAGGGAAACCCAAAACTAACCCTTATTTGTTATGTTTTGTTAAGAGAGATCACCAGGTGTTACATCTAATGGCTTGCTAAGAAGCTAGATCCTTCACTTCAAGTGGGTATCTTGCATTGTGATACACGTACCATGCCTCGAGATCAGTGGCACTACATTGAGATCTGTGATGCTATATTGGGATATGTGTACTCATATTTGATTATATCTATAGGTATTTTGACCTGTGCCATTTTCCTTGGGATCCATGCACCATATTGGGATATGTGTCACCACATTGGGATATGTGATAGTGCATTAGGCTATGACATGGATGCCATGTCATTACACTTTCCACATGGACCACTCAAATTTGTTCTCCTTTCTAGTTGGACATTGTACTAACACTTATGCATTATTATTCTCTCCTTGGACCACACGTGGGAGCCATTGATGCATTTGAGGAGACCCTTACAAGATGTTGGAGTGGTTATAGGTGGTTAGGTTGACCACTAGGTGATGTGACATTGACCACATTGATTTTATTGAGGAGTGCCGACACTAAGGAGGCCACACGTGCCTCTTTCTTTGGATCCTTGCCTTGGACTACCCACATGTGTGGGGGTGAGGTCACACTTGGGAGATGGTTATTTCTTGTTTGGTCCATCTCCTAGATTATGGGAGTTGGTTAGAGGAACGTTAGAGTCCATGGACCATGTTTGACCTATTCTTCACTCCTTGGTGGGATGTTGGCACATTTTTTGAGGGGCACATCTCTCCCAGGTCTCTCTAGTCCACACGTGTGGCCCTATTTTGATGTATTTTGGACCATTTGAGAGGGGCACTCTTGTATTGGAGGGTTTTGAGGGATATTATATTTTATTTATTGTATTTTGTTGATGGTTTTGACTGGGCCAATGATTTTGAGCTCATGGTATTGAGCTAACACATGGTATTGTTCATTGTATTGAGGAGGTTCCTTGGCTATAAAATGAGGAGATCTCTCTCACTTTCTTTGTTGGAGATTAATGAGAAAACTTGCTAAAATATTTTTTGGCTATCTACATTTATTTATGTAATATTTTAGGCTATTGTTTGAGGGTTTTATATAATTTTTTCAGGTTTGCTAGAGGAAAAATCTACTACAAGGTCAAATAAGTGCAACTTACTCCACTTGGAGGAGCAAATAAGGTACACATTCTTTTTCCTTATTTCCCTTTGACCATTGGAAAATTTGGTTTTGGTATTGAGGTAGGACTTCTAGGGGATTTCCCCTTTTGCACAAGGCCATGCTTTAAGATCACCATAGTAGTACTTGGAGAGATTTCCTAGTGGATCAATCCCCCCATCCAAGTTTGAAAATCCCTATTGCCCTAGGTGACACTTGATAGGTAATCCTCTTTAGGTACCTTCAACATCATCTCATCTTAAAACCCTAAGCCTCATATAGACTTGTGTAGTGACCCCATAGTCCTTCCAAAGTCATTGGCTTATCCTTGTCTTCAACCACCAAAAACCCAAAAATATTTTTTATTTTTGTTTTTTGGTCCCTTTTTTTATTTTTGTTTTGCAATATAGGGTATATCTTATCTGATTTTGGTCTACATTTCTTAGGCATCAATGATACATCTAATGCTTAGATTTTATTTATGCTAGTTTTCTCTTTAAAAATTGTCATTTGGTAGTAGCATATAAAGGGTTTGGATCTAAGTTTCATTGCTACATCTTTGGATCTAACCTTGTATATTGAGGTATTCTTAAAAAGAAACGAAATCAATGTCTTTTGTGGATGCCCTAAATATTGTGCTTGGAATGAATAGTACAAACCCTAACTAGAATGATTTATCTCCAAGTCTTTGGAATGTCAATGCATTATATTGGTCTATGTGCTCTTATACGATGAAACGATGAGCTAGGAGGTTGAATGAAACGATGAACTAGGAGGTTGAACGATTTCATATTGGCTGATATTTTATTTTTGACGTAGTCTCTATTCATAATCCTGAATATATGCTTGGTTGGAGCTTTGTTTCGTCACTGATTATATCATCTATTTTGCAACGTTGTGTAGTGATTCTTGTTCTAAACTGTTTCTAGATAAAAATAAAGGGGTGACGACCTCTCTACAATGGGAATCATTGTCTCCTTTTGATCACTGTTCAAGGGTTTCTTAACTATCTAGAACTGCAGAGAATAAAGTGCATGTGTAATGATGATATAACCCTTCTTTATGCAATTTTTGGGAGTTTCATTGCTCCATATATCCCATAGAAACAAATCGATGCATGACTTGTATCAATGCCCTCACTAAAGGCACCTAAACATTATTTTATTTGAGGGTTTAATTCACTGTCAAATTGCAGAGGTTAAGGTATGATTGATGGTATACATTCAAGTGCATGGTGAATCTTGATGTCTTATGGTATCTTTGCACGCAATTTATCTCTCCATTTATGAACAACAATTATGATATCTTTACAGTCCTTATCTCTGATTTAAATCTGATATATATAATCATTAAAGGATGCCCTAAATCTCTGGTTAAAGAACACTAAAATACTTCGGTTAAAGAACACTAAAATACTGGAGTAACCAGTGGTAGTTAATGATATTGAAGGCATTGTTTTAGCATGAAAAAAGGTCATTGTGAGAATGCTATAATTATGCAATCTACTTACTAAAACCTTGCTGCTTGAATGGTATGATATTTAACTGCTGGTACACTTTAGTTTGGTGTCCCATTGCACAGTATAAACACTTCTTTTACAGCTTTTGACATCTGGTTACAATTGTTGATTGTTGAATATTGGCAAAAGTGGATGATCTATGGCATATGTTTTAATATACAAATTAACTTTTAAGATTGTTTTTTTTCATTGGTTAAATAGTAGTAATATCACTGTATAATTTGAATGGACTTAATAGTTAAGAAATGTGTTACTCCTCGAAATTTATAGGTTCAAATCCAATTAACAGAGGTCATAAATTCAAATCCAATTAACAAATTTCGACAAACAATATACAGCTTGCATAGCAAACTGCAACAGGTGGTATATACACAGTAGGACCGTCAAATCCTGAGCGGAGAGGGTCCCTTGAAAGACTGTTATTGGCAATTAGAATCAATTGAACCACTCCAACTTCTGGCTGAGCAATGCACAACGACACTCGGTGAACTTGGGAAAAGTTTCTCCATCACTAGTTCGAGAAGTCTTGGAGAAGGTGCATGACTTGAGCTTTGGAGACAGATGTATCAATAATACTTTATAATTTCTAGTATGGTTTAGAATGATGGAAACCTATAATGATGCTGCTGTAATAGCACTGTGAAATACAACAGAAATTCTAAATCGGATACGATCATAATAACACTTAGATTCTGTGCATTTCCATCATAGAAGTTGGTAGCGGGGTCTGATATAATATCCATGATGAAAAGAATGCATGCGGTGTGTTGGCACTTCATAAATTCGTGCTAATTTAATCATTTTGTAGTGCTTGTGTTGACATCATTTTGTAACGATGGTTTTGTAGCGTTTTTAAGGTTTTGGGTGATTCCGTAGTGCATGCATGCTAGTTGATGGCACCACTGTTTTCAAAGGGCAAAAATCTACAAATCTGACAAATGAAAATGGTTTTGAAGGAGTATTTTGGTCTGTGGCTCATAAAAGGGCAAAAAATTAGGAGCAAATATAAAGTGTTTTTGGTTTTTTTTTTTTTTTTTAAAGCCAATTTCGTTTTTTAAGAAAATTTTGTGCCCTCGAGCTTATTACAGGGCCTATGTTTATTTTATCAAAATGTATTGGGCCAAGCCCAATCTCAACACCGAGAGCTACTTAATGTATCGAGCCAAGCACCTCCCTCACAACACAACACAAGTAAGTCAAAGCCAATGCACAAGCGCCAAACCAAGTCACATGAAAAAGGAGCCCACGAGAGAGCACCACTGTGCTCAACACGTAAATATAACAATGAAACTTGTGCCATATATAAACAACTTTCATTAGTTTTTCCTGATCCATGTGGCATTTGTCCCTACTGGGCAAATAACAAACGCAGATGTAAAACCTCAACACCAAGTACACGGGCCTGTATGCATTGGCTGTTAGGTGTCGAGAGTGCTAGTGCAAGTTTCAAGCATTCATCAAAGCCCGTCACATTGACCAAGCACCAAGTCTCGTTCAAGCACAAGCTACGACCAAGGGAGAAGAGCGAAATAGCTGTTATTGAAAGCGGGAATAAAAGCTACAACTGTTATGGAATATAGAAAGAGCGGAGTAGTAGATCCTGCAGATGTTTACAACGATACACCCATCAGTCCAATCAAAGAGAGATGGAGTCTATCATTACAATCTAGGATGGGTGCTGTCACCATTAAAGCAGGAGGGTGTTGTCATTCTGGCTTCAGGCATTGCTACTGTAAATAATAATGGGCTCAACGATTCAGAGACCAATCGTTCTCCAGATATTAAATCGACTGTGGCCTTTGATAACTGGCTCATTTATTGCCTAATTGCTAACAGATTGGAAGACATCATTCGGTTTGAAAGGAGAAGCCCCAATAATGCACGAAAAATCCATCCGTTTAGCCAGAGGTTTTATCCATTGCTGGTTGTTTTGGGTGCAGCTGGTGGAGAGGCCATCGCAAAACGGGTAGATAATGGATGGGCGTTTGGGTCAGATGCTTAGATAGCAACATGCACATGGAATGTTATATAAGCACAAGCTGGCATGGAAACACTCTGAGCATCTCAAAACACCGGAATGGCTCAACAAGCAATGGAACTTAGGCATAATAATTTGACAGTCAAAGAATGGACATTTGCTACGCAAAGTCGCTACGCAAATGCTGTAGCCAGCACTTGCGCAACAATAACTAGAATTCGCTACGCAAAGGTGACAGAGCAACTGACAGCAAGAAGGCAATTAGCATTAGAAGGCAGACATAAAATTTTGAAGGATGCTATGAACTGGCCAGTGTGTCAAACTTTGCAGGAATTGAATCCAGAAAGGTACGGAAATGACAACAAAGGTTCTTGATTCAACTTCAGGTCTATCACACCTGTCTCCTCCAGTTGTCAAGGGATTTGGTCAAATTCAAGGCATCATGGCATTATTAAATGGAGCTTATTAATAAAGACATCTTCTCCAATGTTCGATCGACTAAATGATTTCAAAGGCATCATGAAGGCCCACAAGTGAAGGAAAACCCTCATCCATATGTGTTTTCCACCCTTAGAATGACAAAGGAATTCTAATTGAAACAGAATCCTAAAAGCTAGGGATTAGTTCTACACACGTCTTGCTCTTATTTTCCACGAAGGGGTTCGACTCGTTGGAGAGAGGCCTTCCTTTGTAGCTGGAAAACTCTGAATTTTCTCAAAAATTTTAATACAATAAGAGATTTATCATGGTGTCCCTTTTTAGTGTGTTTTTCCCCAGTTCACATTCATTTCACTTATGTTCTTTATTCTAAGCATAGCTAAGAGTAAATGATCGGAATTTATCCCGGATAGATGCGCTCTTCATATAGTTAACACATGTATCATGTTTTAATGATTGCAGGTCCACAATTCACTCTTTGTTAGGTGCTCTGTTCATTGTAGTCAGCGTTCATGTTATTTCTTCTAAAGTTACAATTGAGAATTTATCCTTATTAGATGCTCTCATTTGTAATGGGATTTTCTTATATCTGTTTTGCCATCATCTGAATATTGTTTATTGCTGAAAATGTGTGCTTATTTTTCCTTTGTTCCCTCAGAAATACATAGTTGTGTTAATATTCATAGTAATTTCAGAATTCAACTCCATTGCCCAATGGTACTTTATCTCTTGCTTGTCCTACCAACCTTTTTAAAACAAAAACAAACCCATCTCATATTGGAATTTGACCTCTGAGTGTTATTATTTTATATTTCTTGTGTGTGAAAGCCTTTTGGATTTGAGAGAGCCCTTTCTGGTTGTATAAGTCAGAATACAATCTAAAGCTGGTTGAAACAGTTACCTTGGGTTTTCTTTGATACAACCCAAATAAATTTCAGAGTGTTAACATTTTGGTGTTGCTACCGAGGACGAAATTGAAAATTTTCCCTGGGAAATAACGACATTGTTTTAGTTCTAAGGTTTGAGAAAAGCAAACACTTAGGCACATATTGGCTATATTTATGCTTTGGTGACTCCACACATCAGAAAATCAGTTTGAAGGTGATTCCACTGGCAGAAGAATCCAGAGCTAAAGTTTTCATGGCGACTTCATTGTTCAAAGAGCTCGGGGTATAAAGAGTTTCTTGGCTTCAAAATGACAAGCTTGGCTTTCGATCTAGGTACTTCATCAAACAAAACAACAAGGTTGGTGGCAGACCTTGTTTCTTTTCAAAATTTCAGAAAATGTATTGATATGTCTCCTAAGCATAAATGGTATGAAGATATTCGGTCAACGTTGTTTTCTTATTTTGATTCATGTCATATCTTTAGTCAAGAGGATACATTAGAATGTTTACATAAAGATTATTATGGAATTTGAGATAGAACAAGAAATCCAAAGGATATCCCAAGATTCATTTTCTTATGAATAATTTTCTGACCAACAACAAGAACAATATGAATTAAAGACAGATGAAACGTTACTAGCTAATTCAAAGCGGTAGAAAGCAGGATATCAGGTTGCAATGGCTGACTTTTACAGGTACTATGACCTTAGGCCTAAGGTTAGTACTTCGAGGTTTATCCTTCCTGTAGAAAATGAATTTTCAATTAGTAAGCAACCCTCAAAACAAAATGAATATGATATTCA
>ML815897.1:34698-57367 GCA_009831015.1 Picea engelmannii | reverse complement strand
CTGTGCCAACAAATGTTGTATGGAAGCCTTGGAATGCATGCCAATACTCTCAGAAATTGCAGCTGCTGTCCTCCTCAATTTCTGTGCACATTACATGTTGTATGACCTCCACAAATCCGTACGGTACGGCCTGTTCTTCCTTGTTGTATGAAATCCGCACTTCTCTTTGCTTTGGGATGCGTTCTCTCCTTCAGCAAATGTTGTCTTTTTTCTCAGCTCGACCTCTCTCTTGCTCTCTCTTGTTCTCTCAACAAGAATGCTGCAACTTTCTTGTTCTTGGCATCTCACCAAGAGTTTCTTGCTCTCTCAACAAGACTGTTGTTGCTTCCTTGCTCTTGACATCTCACTAAGAGCCTCTTGGCATCTCACCAAGATTTCTCCAACTTTTTTTTTTTTTTTTTTAAGAATGGGTGCGCCCACTTGCCTTAATCAACCTCATGAGGGAAGGTGAGGAGTTTTCTAATCTAACATCTGGGATTATATTAGATGGGTGGCTGAGATTTGGTTTCTCTTCACTCACCCTCACTTTAATCATAAAGTTATCTTTTAATTTTCATCTCACAAATTAATTTGACTAAGACCCATATTCGGCAATTTCTCCCCCTTAGGCGCCTAGGGAAGAGAAACACTTGCCTTGGTACTTTATTTTAATTTAAAATTTAACACTAAATACTTTAATAAACTTGATCTCCATTCTGGATACCACTAGATACATATGAAAGAGGTAGACATTCCCAAAATTGCATTTCAAACTCATGAGGGTCACTATGATTTCTTGGTCATGCCCTTTGGCCTATGTAATGCCCCCTCCACTTTCCAAAGTCTCATGAATCATGTATTCCATCATTGTCTTTGTCATTTTTTCTTAGTTTTATTTGATCATATTGTCATCTATAGTAAAACATGGACAACCCATATTGTCCACGTGGATAAATTTCTCCATCTACTTTCTCAGCACCAACTTTTCCTTAAACAATCTAAATGTGCCTTTGGCGCCTCAGAATTGGATTAATTGGGTCATATTGTTGGAAATGATGGTGTAAGGGTGGATCTTAAGAAAATTGAAGCTATGCAAGATTGGCCTCGCTTGAAAACTCTTAAGAGTTTGCGTGAGTTTTTGTTTTAATGAGATACTTTCGCAAGTTTGTTCAGAATTATGGAAAAATTGAAGCACCTCTCATTTCTCTCCTTAAAAAGAATGCTTCCAATTGGACTCCAACAACCGATCAATCCTTCGACGCCTTGAAAGAGGCTATGTGCAAAAATCTTATCCTGTCCCTTCCTAACTTCAAGAATACTTTTGTCCTGAAATGTGATGCTTACGAGAAAGGAATCAGAGAAGTCCTCATGCAAGAAGGATGAACTTTGGCCTTCACTAGCAAACAAATTTCAGAGCGACATTTAGGCCAATCCATCTATCAAAAGGAAAAGTTTTCTATTTTGCATGATGTGGATCTATGGTGTCCTTATTAGTTGGGGCAATGCTTACAAATTAAAACAAATCATCAGAGTCTCAAACATTTTATGGAACAACGGATTTCATCCTTGAAGCAACAAAAATGGGTGACCAAGTTATTTGGATATGATTATGAGATAATTTACAAGCAGGGAAAAGAAATGTGGTTGTTTATGCTCTTTCCAGGAAGTATGAAGATGAAGGGTCCCTTTTTTCTCTCTCATTCCTTGTACCAGATTGATTCCAATATGTTTGCCAATAATTGGATGCAAGACCCCAAAATTTCTTGCTTGATCCAACAATTTCAAGACATTCTCTAGTTTCTCCAGGGTACTCTTGGCACAATGACGAGCTTCGCTACAAAGGAAGTATGTATTTAAGAAAACATTCACAACTTAAATCTATGGTTCTTTTAGAGCTTCATGCTTCCCCCACAACTGGGCATTCAGGGTTTACCAAAACCTATGAAAGGGTCAAACATTCTTTTTTCTGGGATGGTATGAAACATGATGTTCACACCTTTGTGGTTGAATGTGATGTTTTTCAATGCAACAAGGGAGAAACAATCAATAACCTAGGCACAATACAACCACTCTCAATTACACCGACTATTTGGTAGGATATTTCTATGGATTTCATTATTGGATTACCTAAATCAAGAAATAAGTCAGTCATCATGGTGGTAGTTGATCGTATTTCCAAATATGTTTTTTTTAGTGATTTTCAACACCCATTCACCGCATCCATAGTGGCTCAAATTTTCATGGACAATATCTTCAAGATTCATGGCATAAATCATTCTATTGTCTCTGACATAGATCCCACTTTCACCAACAATTTTTGGAAATAATTGTTTAGGCTCCAGGGAACCCAATTTCATCTTAGCACCACCTATCATCCCTAGAATGATGGACAAACTGAGATTGTCAACAAGTGTTTGGATACATATTTGAGGTGTTTTTCATATGACATAAAAAACAAGTGGGATAAGTGGTTACCCCTAGCTGAATGGTGGTACAACACATCTTACCATACAACTACTCGTATGACTCCTTTTGAAGCAATATATGAAAAAAATCCACCGTCAGTTATCTCATACATTCTAAGTGTCTCTAAGGTTCAGGAGGTTGAAAAAAATATTACATTTCGCGAGACCATTCTCCGTACCCTCAAAGAAAATTTGGTCATGGCTCAAAATTGCATGAAACAACAAGCAGATCAAGGTCATTCCGAATGACAATTTGCTGAGGGGACCATTTGATTCTTTGTCTGAAACCTTATAAGAAGAATTCACTCCGACCACTGTCAAAAAATTACTCCCAAATTTTATGGTCCTTATACAATTCTCAAGTGATTGGGGCAGGTGTCCTATCAGTTATCCTTGCCCAATCATTCTAAGCTCCATCGTTTTTTTCACGTCGAAGGTGATTGGAACTAAGTGCCACACTCAAACCAGTCTCCCTAAGTTATATAAATAGTGTTCCATTTGGTTGCAACCACAAGTAGTCTTGGACCAATGTGAGCATTGTCTCCATCGACACACCATCAAGGAAGTGTTAGTGGAGTGGAAAGATACAACTCCAAACTATGCCACTTGGGATCCAAACACCATTCTGTAACAATTTCCTCATCTCAATCTTTGAGGACAAGGATATTCTTCATTGGGGAAGGAATGTTGGGGACCTAACCTCCCTTACCCCTCATGTAGGTAGAATAATATATTTCCATGTAATAAAGGCTACCATTAGTTAATAAGGCCTATTTAATAAATGTGAACAAGTAAATGTAAGAAGACCTAACATAAGCTTCTGCTTCTAGAAGGATCATCCTCTATAATTATATTTAGAAGATATAACTATTATAAATAAGAGTAGGAGGAATGATAAGTATTTGTCTTGAGAATTATTGTAATAGAGCTCTGCTCTACTAGAGGGTTCCCCCTCGAAGAGGCAAGTGAACATTGCTTTCTCTGAATAAAGGTATCATTTCTGGTGTTTCTCTTCTCAATATTTTGTTTGTTCCATTGATATCTTCTAAATATTCCCGTTTCTACATATTATATTACATATGGTACCTTACATACC
This sequence comes from Picea engelmannii, assembly GCA_009831015.1. Classification (NCBI taxonomy): domain Eukaryota; kingdom Viridiplantae; phylum Streptophyta; class Pinopsida; order Pinales; family Pinaceae; genus Picea; species Picea engelmannii. The sequence goes on along the minus strand of ML815897.1, from coordinate 53,827 downwards.
GAGGAACGAAAAATAATTGAAGAGGAAGACCACAAAGCAGAAGAAGAAAGAAGAAATAAGGAAGAAGAAGATAGAAGTAAGAGTTCTACTCCAGGCTCTTCTAAGACAATGTCGGTACTTAATTCTCTTATAAACCCAGGGAATCCAATAAATATAATATATTCTAATTTTTATATTCATCTTTGGAATTTCTAAAGTTTGACGATGATATGATAGTTGTGGGGAAGTTTTATTATAGTAATTAAAAATATGGAATCACGAGGAGACCATCCAAGATACCAAGAATAGAATAACCCTCCAGTCAGGGAAACCCAAAAGAAATATTGAATGGGATATAACCAAGTCTGACCTTTATAAAGAAGAAGAGGAAACAACAACAACCTTAAATGTATTTGTATGGGATAACACTATCATTATGAATGCACTCAATTATTTGCTGGAAGACTACAAAGGTAGCGTGGCAAGCATGGAAAAACTAATGTAGCAACATAAAGGCCAACTGGAACATGAATTCCAGATTATGACAGATAATAAAGATCAACTCCATAGGGATGAAATATAAAACATCAAACACAAATATATTCATGATATAGAAGGATTGAAGACAAAGATGCAAGAAAAGTATAACCTTCTTGAACAATAGAGCCACAACATATCTTAATTATAAGAAAAAATAAGGAAGCTTCAGTGAAAGAAAGCAGTGAAGAAAGAAAGTTCCTTGAAGTATTAGGGATGAAGCTATGGAGGAAAATGAACAATTAAAAGAATCACAAACAAACTTCTTCATTGAACTAAATGATATCCAAGGTCATAATGAAGAAATTGTGAAACTATTTGATCATTCGAGAGAGTGGGTCAATATGATGATACATAGCTTGAATTTTAGAAAATAATGTATTGGAAAAGTCTGTACAAAGAGGCCACTATAACTATGTTAAGGTTCACTAGAAGGGAATAGGGTAGAACTCAGATATTGTTGGACAAATGGAAAATTACTTACCCAAGAGTAAAGGAAACCATAAGCAATACCAAACAAGATTTTATAAGAGTGTGGATCTCTGCTGACGAGCTACTGGAAATGTTTCACTTGCCATTCAATGAAGAATTGACTAAGGAAGGACCCAACAAAACTAGGATAGTAAAGGAGATGAAAATCAGAGGGAAATCCAAACAGGAAATTGAACAACTAGGCAAAGTTGATAAATAATTTGTCAATCAATACTTAATCCAACCCTTGAAATGCATGTCAATAACATAGGAGTTTGTAAAGGTTACTTGATGGGATTTGAAGTTAGAGGTAGTTAACAGGGTATATGATGCTGATCTAGAGCTCGGGGAAGTAATATTGGATAGATTAAGAAAAATAACTCAAGCCTATGATTCATGGGTCAATTTTGTAAATGACATATCCTCGAAGAAGGACTACTAATCTTTTATTTTGTAAAATTTCTATATAATAGAATTCAAATTGTATAAAAGGCATGAGTATTGGAAATGAAAGGATGTAACTATCATCAAGAATGATGACAATTACAAAATGTAAATATACTCTCTTGTCATATAAAAGAGAGTTCCAATGAAGATAGACAAAAATTCTCCCGTTGTATAGAGTAAAAATACTATTATTTCTGAGTATATGAAGAGAAGAAGGAATTTTGGGGTCATGCATGTTTATAGGAGTATATGGGATTATTCTACATGTATTTATGTTATTTGAGTTTCTTAAATGATTATGTAGTGAACTATTTCCATATATTGTCATTTTGAGATGCTTACACTTTTGTTATTCCTAATGGATATAGGGGTGATGTTACAGGTCTTGTCTGCAACTATTTTTATATTTGTAGCTCCATTGTTTTAATATATTGTTGATTGATATGAACTAATTCTGTTTTCAATGATATTATTTCAAAATGTATTCATTCAATTAGAGTTTCTCATGATTAGGATAGGATAATATAGAATAGAAATATATTAGGACAGTTAGTTTTATTTATGTTTCAGTTGGTTTTAATTACACTTCTAACAAAAGCTCCTCGGGGAACAATCTCATAATTTGTATCTCCATTCTATTAAACCTTAGTGGAAACTAGCCCCATATACTGGTCAAAATTTTCCATCCCAAACAAGAGTGAGACTAATTTGGTCTTTCCATCAAGCATCTTCGCTTACCTTCTTGATTGGCCATTTGGACTCATCAACTAGTTCCTAAAAGGACATATTTACATATTAAAAAGTTCCTTCGAGTTCTACATCTTTAGAAAAACATTAAAAAACTACGAAGATAACATCTCTCCTTTTAACTTCTAAGTTTTCAAGATTGAAATCTAGGCCATGTAGAAATTTCTAGCCCTAGGTGATTGCTGTCCTTATGATTTCAATTAAGAAAATAAATTGTTGAATTTAATTAACACAAAAATTAATTATGCCATAAATTCAATCACACAATAGATGGAAAATTAAATAGTGGAAGCATAAAACAATTTCACACATACACATGTAATTTCTCCTTCAAAATCAACTCTTCATTCCTTAGTAAAAAACTACAAGGAAACCTCCATAGTTTTCTAAAAACTAGCAGCTGCATGGTTTTCAAAATCACCCACTGCATGGTGGATGGCTTTCCTGAGAGAGGTATAACCTACTAGAAAAATAGAAAAACAACAACAACTTGTTGTATGGCTGAGAGGTATGAAATGTTGGAAAAACATTAAAATCATCAACAAACTATTGCATGAAGGTATGATTATTGCTGTACCACTGTACGACTCTTGTATGACCTGTTTTATGGCCTATACGAACTGTACAAATCCATACGACTGTATGGTTATTCTTTACAAACTATATGGACCTGCAACTGTATGAATTCTTGTACAATCTACAATTGTATGTCTTTCTCCTCTTCCTAAATTTCCATGCTCTCTCTCTCTCTCTCTCTCTCTCTCTCTCCTCACCGCTTTCCTTGTCCAACAAAAACTGTGCCTGAATTCTATGTATTGACCTATTTTTATACTTTTTGCTGAAACCCTAATCTCTCGGTGAGATCTACGGTTGAGATTGATCCTAGTATACACCATTAATGCATGAAATACACTTTATTATACTTAAAAACTAAATATAATATTTTTCACTTTTTCCTAAATTGAGTTACAAAATAGAATTATTTTTCACATTGAACTTGAATGTAAGTCCCTGTCTGAGATATATTTATCAACACTCTCTCTTAGTAAGAAAGGAATTATGCACCAATCCAAGTTTGTCTCTAAATGTTTCGAACTTCCCTTTTGCCAAGTGTTTGGTCAAATGTCAACTACCTATTAATTTGTGGGAATATACTGGAGCTTCACTACTCCCTTTTGGATTTTGTCTTGTATGAAGTGATATACAATATCTATGTGCTTGGACCTATCATGAAACACTATCTTCTTAGAGAGTTTGATACAAATCTATTATCACAGTAAATGGATGTGGGGTCCAATTTCTAATCAAACAATATTGCAGGTAGCTTGCAAAGCCATATGGCCTCACAACTAGCAGTACTAGTTGCCATGTATTTTTCCTCTGCTAAGCTAAGTGCTATGAAAATTTTCTTGCTAATGAACTAGAATATGATCATTGATCCTAAGCTAAGGAAATATCCTAAGGTGCCCTTCCTATTTGATTCACTTCTTTCCCAATCTAAATATGAATACCTTTGAAAATTCACTTCACCATCTCTAAGATATCTCATACCATACTCCATCATGCCCCTCAAATATCTAATAACATGTTTTGGTGCTACCCAATGTTCTTTCCTTGGCTCCACCATGAACTGAATCAAGGTGTTCATTGCAAAACCTATATCTTGTCTGGTTTTATACAATGTGGGAACCACCACATCTTAATATGAAGTTATCACCTTCTTCAGATTAGTGATCATGGGCATGGCCATAAATTTTCATTCCTCCATCTGAAACCTCTTCAGGGTCTCAACTACATACTTACCTTTCCCAAGGAAAAACTCCCCTGGTCTTTCCCAAACCTCCAAATCCAAGAAGTAGTGCATCATGCCCATTACTTCATCTCAAACTCAACTATCATGTCTACTTTGAACCCTACAATGATGTTGTCTGCACTTGTAACAAACAAGTCATCTACATACTACACCAAAATGAGCAGACTAGTCCCAACAAATATATAATATAAGTTATGTTTTTTTCACTTTTAGTGAAGCCCATACTTTTTATATATCATTGTATCCTAGAATACCATGCTTTTTGTGCCTACTTGAGTCCATACATGGATTTCTTAATCTTTCAAACATGAGAATCCTTCCCATTTACCTCAAATCCATGAGGTTACTTTATGTACACTTATTCCTCAATGATCCCATTAAGGAATGTTGTCTTCACATCCATATGATGTATCCTCCATCCCATAAATGGAACTTAGGACTTAAATACTCTAATGGAAGTGTACTTGGTGACTTGAGCATATGTATCCTCATATTCCACTCCCTTTTTCTAGGAGAAAAATCTCTCCATGAATCTCACTTTGAACTTCTCAATGTTTCCATATACTGCATGCTTGATCTTGCAAAGCCACTTGGAACTCAATAATGAATTCCTCTCTGGTCTTGGAACTATGTCCCTAAGATTATTATTAATGATGGATGTGTACTCATCCACCATGAAATCCCACCAGACTTGCTAGTATGTTGCCTCCTGAAAGATGGAAGGCTCAAAATATAGGATTATGGTCATCAATGCCATGTAGTATGTAAATGTATTTGGAGGTATTATCTCTCTAAATGTGCTCCCAGGAGCCTCAACATACTCTTTAGCATACTTCAATGTCTAAGTGAACCATCAATGTCTTCTAATAGAAGTGGAAGGGGATATTGTCTCCCACTCTTCACTTGAATGTTGATGTACTGCTCTAAAAATTATTCGTAGCCATGGATCAAACTTCAAATATTCCTACTCCTCATCCATTTTCACTATAGGCTCATTGAACTTCCTCTATGTAAAGTATCCCTCGAAATTTACATCCCTGCTCACTACTGTCTTCCTTTTCTTTATAATAAATACCTAGTAGAGCTTTTGAAGTCTCATTGTAACCCATGAATAAAACCTTCTTGCTAGAGGGTTCAATCTTAGTCCCGTTATCTACTAGTACATGGATATAAACTAGACAACCAAAGATGTGAAAATGACTCACCTATGGCTTTACACTAATGAATTCCTTCTTTGGTGTCTTTTCCTCCAAGGTTCTAAGAGGACACCAATTCTGGATGTAGACTACTGTGTTGCATGCCTCTACCCAAAGAAACATTGGGAAGTCTTGGTGATGAATCATGGCCTTAGAAACGCTTATGATGGATTGATTATTCTTCTCTTTAACCTCACTCTATTATGGGTTCTATGGAAAATTTATCTCCCTCTTGATTCCTACCTCATTGCAGAAACCATAAAACTCCTTGGAGGTATACTCCCCCCCATTATTTGATCTCAAGATTATGATTTTCTTCCTCGTTTGGTTTTCAACTAGAGATTTGAACTCCTAAAACCTGTTAAATGCCTCATCCTTGGTTTTTAGGAAATAGATACAAGTTTTGCAAGAGAAGTCATCAATGAGTCAAACATAATACATTCTTCTTGTAATTGATTCTACTAACATTAGTCCACAAACATAAAAATGGACTAGGTATAAAATCTCCTTAGACCTATGTTTGCTGCTTGGGAAAACAACCTTGGCATGCTTGTCAAGAGTGCACCCTTTGCATATTCCATGCTACTCAACACTGAACTATGAATTTAATCTATCCTCTTGTTCCACAACTTGCACAAGTTGTCATTGTCATGAACTAGGGCTCAAACAGGTTCACATTGAAAAGTAATTTCACACATACACATGTAATTACTCTTTCAAAATTGGCTCTTCACTCCTTATTCAAAGATTATAAGGAAACCTCCATAGTTTTCTAAAATCCAATAGTTGCATGGTTATCAAAATCACCATCTACATGTTGTACAACCTGCCCGAGAGAGGTATGACACATTGGAAAAATAGAAAAAACAAAAACACATTACTATATAGTTGTATGACTTCTACTATACGACTATATAACTCTTGTACAACCTACTATTCAACCCATACAAATTGTACTTATATGTATGATTGTACAATTTTTTGTACAAAATGTATGGATCTACAACTATACGAATACCTATAATATCTATAACTATATTACTCCTTCTCTCTCTCTCTCTCTCTCTCTCTCTCTCTCTCTCTCTCTCTCTCTCTCTCTCTCTCGTAGTCACTATCCTTGTTTGACAAAAAATGTGTTTGAACTCTCTATCTTGACCTGTCTTTATACCTTTTGTTGAAACCCTAATCTCTTGGTGAGATCCGTGGTTGAGATCAATCTTAGTCTAACTCATTAATGCATGAAATACACTTTATTCGAAACATAATATGACTTTTCACTTTTTCTAAAGTGAATTACAAAATAGAGTTACTTTTTGAAATATCTTGAACTACTTCTAGCATGTTCACACTGAACCTGTATGAAAGTCCCTATCCAAGCTATATTTCTCAATAGGCCCCTCCTCTAAATTCCTATTCAGATAGTGTCCCATCCTACATGGAAACAACTTCCTTAGATAACTAACCATATCTTGAGTTGAATTATCTATATATGTTATAAATAATTTTCATCGAAATGTTGTTTTACCTCTAGTACTTGATTCATTATTGGAGATAACATAATATTGTAATTTATGCATTTTTTGTTTTCCCAATATATCAAGATCTTGGAGTCTCCATATACTTTCCACCGTTCCATACCTTTTTCCATTGTGGGTTCATAAAAAGTCAAAGTGCATAAAATTGTAGGTTAACCTATCATCATAGTGTCCAAGAAGGATGGGAGTTGGAGAATGTGTATATACTACAAAGCGTTGAAGAAGATCACTATCAAGAACCAATACCTTTTCCAAGGATCAATGACTTAATAGATCAATTTCAACATGGCAAGTACTTTACCAAATTAGATCTCAAATTGGGATACCAGTGGGTATAAGTAAAACCAAGGTCTATATGCATGATTGGTAATGCATTTTGATTTTTGTAATGCACCATCTACATTTATGCATTTCATAAATGATGAATTATGTCCTTTTTTAGATTCATTTGTAATAGTGTACTTACATGATATTTTTATTTTTAACTCTACTTGGGAAGATAATATCTCACATCTCATACAAGTGTTAGAGACCCTAAAAATGAATCAACTATGGGAAAACAAAAAGAATTGTGAATTTTCCGAATAGACCTTGGTGTATTTAGAATATGTTATTGGTGGAGGGGAACTCAATATTGATCCTATGAATATGGAGGCCATCATCATGTAGCCAAATCCTACTAGTGACATTGAAGCTAGGAGCTTTGTGTGACAACACATTACCTTTATCATTTTATAGTATCCTTTTTAGGAGTCACTTTACCACTCCATGCTATAAAAACAAATGGAAAGATTTTCCAATAGGGAAGGAATCAACACAAGTATTTTAGAGAGATGAAATGAAATATTAGTTATGTACTAGTTCCCACATTTCCCAATTTTCAAATTCCCTTCAAAGTGGAGAAAAATGAAAAATTGGATATGGTATGGGAAAGGAAACAATAATCCACACTGATCAAAAGCCATTGAAATATTTGTAGGCTTAGAATAATATTCAATAAAAAAGTCACTATAAGTGGATGAGTTTTGTACAATCATTGTATCTCATCAAATATAAGAAGGGTGATACATTAATAATTTGGAAAACATGATTTCAATGCTACCCATAGACAAAATCATAGCTTTGGGTACTCTTACACACATGGGACCTTTCACCCATGATGCATACAAAGAGGAATACATATAAAATAAGGACCTTAAGGAGGTATTTTTGCTCAACTACAAGCCAAGTTCATGTAGAAGAAAGTGATATTAAGGCTGACTACCAACACTAGGATGGGTTTCTCTACAAGATAGATAAATTTTGTGTTCCTAAAGGAGAAATATTGTAACTTATCAAAGAGGCTCACACCTCCAATGTTGTAGGGAACTTCGGTGTTGAGAAAGCAATAGACAACTTACATAGGTATGTGTATTGGCCCATAACACAAGAAGATGTAGCTTGTTTATCAGAGGATGCATACTTTGTTGTACATGGGAATGGAAATTTTGTACTTCTTAAGTGAGATGATGAATAAACATAAATAAGGTGGAAGGGAGTGTTGTGGGGTATTCTACCCTACGGACTAACAAGCTAGGGCTTTAAACTTGTACGCAGATCATGACCCTTCATAATCTACCTTTAACCTTCTACCCTGAATCTAAAACCCTTTTCCTTAAGCAAACAAGGGAAGAACTAACTAACCTTTTTATCGACGGTTGGTGTATCTCCTCTGTTGAGCTTTATCTCCTTGCTATTGCTGCTCCTTCCACAAAGCGATCCTGCAATCAAGACAAAACTATGCATGCATGCTATTGTTCTACTAGGGGGTTAGAGATTAAACACAAATCACATAAAACATATAAGAATCATGTATTTGGGATGGGAAAAGTATCTTTTTATTGATCTCAATATGAACCAACTTACAATGATTTTTGAGACCGACCACCGTTCCTCGATCCTGATCCTGGGCTCCTCCTCTTCTTTGTCCTCCAACTGCTTTGCTTGAATTCTCCTAAAGCTTGAGGAAAGGAAAGGGTTGGGACAAAATGGACGGAAATTGGGCAGAGTTTCTTTGCTATGATTTTCCTCCTTTGAATAGTACCCCTACCCCTTCTTTTATAGGCTAGAAGGAGCTAGGGTTTTATACGAACTCTCGGCCATGCATGGTTGGGAGTTCCATTTAACTGACCCAAAGCCTTTCGTCCTGGCAGAAACTTTCCTGATTTTTTGCTTTGTTAGGTAAACACGGGCTGTAGTGGTCTAGCCCGCGGTCCACCGCGTGCAGTAGAAGGCCAGCAAGTGTTCCAACGCGCCCAGTGTTAGGTTAGGGCACGGGTTGCTTGATTTAAGTGGTTTTTCAAGGTTTTATTCAGCATGGCTTTGGCAAGGAAGAGGCATGAGTTGGCCTGATGCCAGGTAAGCATGTGTGGTGCATTTTAGGGTTATAACAGGGAGACAGGAGGGATCTACTGAACGAGCGGAGGAAAGGAAACAACATGGGGTATATGTGGATTGGAACAACCTTTCCAATGAAGTTTTGATCCACTCGAGCCATGCATGGAGAACCACCTTATTTCCCGCCTTAAAGATTGGAGATGGGATTGACTCTAACTACTGAATAAATTCCTTCTCTATCTCCCTCCTAACAAATATTTTGGAAATATATCAGTCCTGAGAAGGGCCCTTCCTTTTCGATTGAGAATTGAACCACCACTGTTCTTCGACCGAGGAAAGGGAAAGATATGGAACCCGTGTTCTAATTTCTTTTCCTAGTACACCAAACCTAGTAATAAGACATAGGGTCTATACCATCCCATACATGTACCTAATGGATCATGGGAGAGAATCTACATGGATTTCATGGGTGTTTGGCCAAAAACTAGGAGGGGACATGACTATCTATTTGTGGTAGTGGAAAAGTTTAGTAAGATGTGCATTCTCATATGATGTAAAAATCCCATGAAGGGATAAGATGCATAAATCATGTTCTTTGCAAAGGTCTAGTTGTATTTTGGGATACCAAGGAGGATTATCTAATATAGAGATACAATATTCCTCAATGCCTTTTGGATTACACATTGGGAGAATATGGACACCAAGTTGAAATGATCTACAAATTTTCATCAACAAATAGATGGATAAATAGAAGCAATGAACAAGAAATTGGTTTATCCTTTGAGGGGTTGACATCATAGGCATCCAAAGACCTAGGATGAAAATTTGATTTTTATTTACCACTCTTCTAACAAAACATCCCACGATTCCACCAGTGAGTCCCCTTTTTAAACTTGCTTTGGATATTTACCACCTTTGCCTTTAGATGTTGCATATAGATATAAAATATGAGAGAGGGAATATGAGAGAGGGAAGACACCACATGAGAAGCATTAAAGGATGAAAAATTCATTGATAAGATTAGGTAGATCCATTTGCAAGCACAAAATATATGGAAGAACTCACATGAAAAGAAAAAGGATCGACATGAACAACATTTGAGAAGACATTAAAGGTGGGATATGGCTTATTCTATATGCATCTGAATAAAGAAAGGCTACAATGTATAGGTAATAATATCAAGGCTCTATGGTATGGTTCTTTTGAAGTGTTGGAGAAGGTAGTTGATAATGACTATATACCAAATCTAACTCCATACATGTGCATTTACTTAGTATTGAATGTAGAAAATTTGAAACTCTACAAGCCTTCCATGTTAGACTATAAAATTGATGGGAAGTATTACCTACCACATAAGATGTAACACTAGAATCTCAAGCAAAGTTAGCAGAAGATGCAATTTTACAAAAGAAGTCTAGACCAACTATATAAGGGCACCATAAACTCTGGTGGGTTGGGTTGAAAGGAAAACTTCCAGGAAAGGATAAATGGTACTCTAGGGATAAGGTAGAGGAAATTTTTCCTCACCTCTCTTAGTAAAATATTTTTGGGACCAAAAGCATAAAAAAATTGGGAGGTATGATTTGAAATAGATCACTATATAATTTGTGATCTATTTTGGTATTCTTTGGGTGGAAAACATTGAGCTAAAGATTAGTAGTTCCCATTTTAGGGGTAGTTCTTGATTTCATGATATGGGGTCTTGAAACTTTCAAAACTTGTTTGAGGCATGAAACAATTGATTTTGGGGTCAAAAATTTGCTAACACTGTTTCTAACCTCTCAATGTTGTAGACACAATGAGATATATTCAAAAACACAAATATCACCTCAAACATAGTTCATATGAGGAAATTGTGTGTCCTACAAGTTGACATATGTTCTTTACCACCATGGTTACACCAAGTGGATGCCACATTCATGGAATTACTCACACATGTGAAGCTAGTCTCATTTCGACTTTAAATAATATTCTAGAGGGTCCAAAACCATAACCCTAGTAAATATTTGAGGCATGAAAATGTTTGACAAAACATGGTATTCCCACACAAGATGAACACCTTAATAAACTGCTCACACAACCAAATAAATTATCATAACACCAATGCTTTTATGTGGTTAAAATCCTCTAAAATGGAAATAGTCCATGGCCCCAGTCAATGTGGCCACTTGAGACAATATATTAATGAAATATAAAAATGTTTTACAAGAGATTTTCTCACAATCAATCATCAAAAAATGACCCTCCATGCTCTTTTAAAAGAGACCATGGACCAATTGGGTGTTAATCCACATATCAATATAGCCATTAAGATCAAGGAGAATATGATCCATTGGATCATTTTATGTCTAGAACATATTGTGACTATCAGATTACATAACTACACATGCATACTAAAGAAACCGACTTTTACCTAAAGACACATTAAACCAAGTTGATCTTAAATAACTCCTAAGTGTCTAAATATCCTAACATCCCCCCTTAAGATAAACTTCAGATAAGATTGAAGGATTTAAAAAGGTTACACAATAGGAGAAGGAAGGACACATTAGATCCTATCCCACCCTAATGAAAACTTCATGAACTCCTAACTTAGATTGAAGTTTGGAAAACTTTGTGAAAATGTTTGCAAATTGATCATTTGTGGGGAAACAAAGGACTTCAAGAACAAGATCATGAAAGAGCTTTCTAATGAAGTACATTTGTAACTCAATGTGTTTTTTGTGTTGATGTTGAATTGGATCTTTAGTGAGTTTGATGACACTCTGATTGTCACACCAAAGGGTGGTCGGGTGTTGCTGCTGAATCCAAACTCTGGAAGGATATATCGAAGCCACAAGGATTCTTGAATTACATTAACTGATGTTTGATACTCTACTTATACTAAATAATGATATATAGTATGTTGTTTCTTACAATTCGAAGTGACAGGTCCAGAACCAAGATTGAAAACATAACTTGTAGTAGACTTTCGATCATTAGGGTCACTAGCCAAATGTAAATTAGTGAAAGCAACCAACAAAGGATCCCCCCATGAAATGTAATTTATCCTAAACTGAATTGTACCCTGGATATATCGACGTATCCTTTTTACTTCTTTCTAATGGCTTTCATGGGGTGTTTTCATAAACTAGGCAATAATACCAACAACAAAGGAAATATCAAAATGGGTATGAGTCAAATACAAAAGGAAACCAACCAAATGATAGTTCAAAGTGACATCAACTTAGAGAATAGTATAGGTGACAACAATTTTGAATCTAGACTGGAAGGGAGAAGAGGTTGGTTTACAATATTCCATGTAAAATTGATGAAGAAGGTCACATGCATACTTAGACTGGAAAAGGGAAATTCTTTCCTTAGTTTTCAATACTTGGAGGCCAAGGAAATAATCCAAACAACTGATCCATATGAATGTCAATGTCCTCTCACCTATTCCAAATGGCTCATTTTGGCAGTTTTTTCCTAGTTTTCAGGTCCCTAACTTCGAGGGCTGTTTTGAGGCCTTAAAAAACGTTTTTAGGGATTGCCACAATTAGAATATAGACAGAGGCAGAGTCTGATGGAAGCATGTGTATTCCTCAGATAGATATTTCCAATGGGATATCGTGCGCCTAAAATGAAGATCGTATGCTAAAGTTACGACCCCGAGAAGTTGATGTACTAACTTACCCCAACAGGGCCCACATGACTTTTGGTGCTTCATCTCCTAGGGTTAGCTTTTTGGATGTCTAGGGTTTTGGAATTCCTGTTTATTGTAAAAAAGGTCTAGAGAGTCTCATTGTAACCATCATCTTGTGAATGAGCTCAACCGTCGCATGTCTTCTCAGAGACAAGCCGCCACCATTCTAGCAAGCTTGTTTTTCGCTGCATTTTACAATTTCAACACATTTTCTTAATGAATAGAAACCAATTTTACTGTATCTATGTTATTGTATCTCTATTATCCTTGTGTTTTTGTGTTAAGAGAAATAACAATTTTTATTCATTTCATTCTTCTCATAAAATCCGGATCAGTGGTATCAGAGCGGTCTGCTCCTTGTCGTTCTTAATGCATGTCCCCGATGAGGTCGGGGTATAAAGAATTGGGTCCCGAGCTTGTTTCTCTTGAGGAAAAAATCTCTCGCATGCCCAAGAGACCTCTCATGGTGAGAGAAAATAAATGCGATGGGGAAAGATATCCTTTCAAAATGTTTCTCGAGGAATCCCTCATGCAACATAGGAACAAAATGATGGATAGTTTTACGCAAATCCTTAGGCGACTACCAACAAGCGACACATCTTCCTCGAACTGAGGTGCCATCCCCTTCAAGGTACAAATCAACTTTGATATTCCCATATTTGAAGTTCAGATAAACACATATGTTGTAGACAAATGGTTGAATTTTCTAGAAGGATATTTTTTTGTCCATAACTTTTCAAACAGAGAAAAGATTACGTTTGCACTCCTCAAAGTCGTTCCCCATGTCAAATATTGGTGGGATATTTTCTATGAGCAAAAGGAAACATAGGAACCCTCATTATTTATAGTTGCGGTCACCTAGGAGTCCTTAAGGGATGCTATCAAGGAACAATACTACCCTGTTGGAAGTTATGATGACATGTATACAAAATGGACCACACTGTGGCAGGAAAGAGACCAAGCAATGCTAGAGTTCACAAATACCTTCCATACCTTGCGCACCAAGTTGGCTATCAAATATTCTGAGTGAAATTCGTAGATACACCCAAACCAAAATGAATTTTTTGGACATCTCGTCCTTGGGCATAGCCTATCGATATGCCATCAAAATCGATCAAAATATTAAACAAAAGACGCATAATTTTTTTCCTGGGAACCCCTCACATTAGAATCAAGTAAGGGGAAACCCCAACCTGTAGAACAAAGGAAAGGGAAAATGTAGACAACCTCAGGACAACCAGTCTAGGATGCAAGCAAAGAAGGACACCAGAAAGATAAAGAAAGATACCAGGAAGTGGTGCGACTTCCATAAGAGCCCCTGACATAACACTGCTGATTTCTGCTCCAAGCAATCGTTGGTGGATGAGGTGAAATCATTTAAATCATATGCGGTTTCTGACTCTGAGTCATAACCATAAAGGGGGAGACAAATCATTGACGCAGAACCCAGTGCCACCGTTTCTACCACCAAGGTCCATCCTGGTGAACAAGACGAGCCAGAAGAAGGAGAGCACCTCTTTCATTCAAAGATGTAGGTAAAAGGCACCCCACTGCACTTTATCGTTGATAGTGGTAGCCATAAGAACCTCATATCACAAGAGGTCGTCAAGTGGCTAGACCTGCCGACAACGCCACACCTGAAAACCTACACCATTGGATGGCTTCGCCAAGGAAGCGATCTCCACGCCAGGGAACAATGCCACCTGTTGTACGACATCAAGCCCTTCAAAGATGAAGTATTGTGTGATGTTGCTCCTCTCAAAGTTTGTATTGTTCTTTTTGGCCAACCTTTTTTATGGAAACTTCATGGTGTATATGAGTCTAGGCCTCACAATGTTATTATTACTTTGAAAACAAAATTATACAGGATACCTAAGGCAGTCCCACCTAATGCTGTTTCCTTGATCTCTGCCAAGCAATGCAGGAAGATCATCTTTCAGACCGAGAGGTTTGTCTTATTCATGATTCGGTCTCAGAATGAGTGAAATATTGCAACCACATCCAGGGCGTTAACGACTGACCTCTCCATACAACAAAATAAAGTGGACAAGGTCGTGGCATAATACAAAGATATCTTCTCCTCACCTATTGGGGTACCTCTGCACTTTTAGGTCAAGCATCCCATCAATCTGACCCTCAAGGCACTGCTGCCCAATGGGCTAGTCTACCGCCTTTCTCTGTTAGAGAATGAGGAGATCAAGTGAAAGATCCATAAAATGCTCCACAAGGGTCACATCTGTCTCATCTCATCTCCTTTTGGGAGCCAAATCCCGCTGGTGCAGAAGAAAGATGGGACTTGGCAACTCTACATTGATTACCGAGCCCTAAATAAAATCATAGTCAGGAGCCGGTACTCGATTCCCATAATCAATTATCTCCTTGATCAAGTCAAGGGGTCCAAATACTTTAGTAAGAATGATATGAAGTCTGGCTACCAAAAGGTCCCCATAGAACATACATATGTATGGAAGACCACCTTCAAGTCAAAAGAAGGAATTTTTGAATGGATGGTCATGCCCTTTGGTTTAACAAATTCTCTAGCAACTTTCATGAGGATGATGGACGATATTTTGTGACCCTTCACCAATAATTTTTTAGTGGTGTATCTGGATGACATCTTCATCTACAACAAGACTTGGGTGGAACACTTACAACATGTTCAACATGTTCTGCACACCATGCGACAACACAAGCTATATGCCAACTTGGAAAAATGCTCCTTTGGCATGGACAGGGTCCAATACCTAGGCTACATCGTGGATCAACATGGTGTGCATGTGGATCCAACCAATATCCAGGTCATCTGTGACTGGCCAACCCCAACCACACTCACTAAGCTTCAGAGATTCAGAGCTTCTTAGGCCTTTCCAATTTCTATCACAGGTTCATGTTGGGATTCTCCCATATTGCATGGGCCCTCAGCCAAGTAAATGGGGGTGGTTGTAAGGAAAAATTTGTGTGGGGCCTATCCCAACAGTGAGCATTCGATGATTTAAAGCATCACTTGTGCTCATCCCCAGTACTTTCATTACTGGAACTGCAACAACCCTTTGAGATCGAGGCAGATGCTTCAAACTATGTTGTGGGCTCAATTTTTACTCAACATGACCACCCCATGGCCTATCATAGTGAGACACTATCAAATGTTGTTTGTAAGTACCCTACTTACGACAAATAAATGTACTCCATTGTGCAAGCTTGTTGCCAGTGGAGACATTACATTCTTAGGAAGGAGACAATCATCCACACGGATCATAAGACACTATAGTTCAAGCAGACATGAGGCAAATTGGAGAATGATTGCCATTAGAAGTGGTACACATACTTGCAATAGTTCCACCTCAAAATCAAGTATAAAAAAATAGTACCAACCGAGTCGCTAATTGCCTCAACCAACCTCCAGTCGCGACACTCACCACGGTGCTAGACTATTGCATCCACGAGACCTCTAGATGGCCCAACCTCTATGAGATAGACCCTGACTTCGTGACCACATACCAAATTTTGGGTGCAAACTCAATTGTCGCTAATTTACATCTTCAGGATGGGCTATTGGGCCGACTATGCCATCTCTGTGTTCCATCAATAAAGCGAGTGAAATTGATTTGGGAAGCCCACTACAGTCAGGTGGAAGGACACTTCAACATCGAAAATACATTGGCAGTGCTATGAAAACATTTCTATTGGCCGAAACTTCAACAATATGTCAGCAAGTATATCAGATCTCGCACTGCCTACGCTATTGCCAAACCAATGACTAAGAAACATGACATGTACACCCCCCTTCCTACTCCTGGCAGACCATGGGAATCTATCTCAATGGAGTACATGTCGTGACTTCCATCCATCAAGAGGGGAAATGATTGTGTCTTTGTGGTTGTTGATCGCTTTTCCAAGATGGTGATCCTGATCACCTGCAAAAAGAGAATCACATAAGAGGCCACTGCCAAACTCTTCTTTGAATAAGTCTGGGTACATTTTGGAATCCCAAAAACCATTGTCTCGTATCGGGACAGTCAGTTCCTCAACACATTCTAGTCGAGCCTCTGGTCACTGTTGGACACTAAGCTCACCAATCCACTGCCTTCCACCCCTAGACATATGGCCAAACTGAGGTCGTCAATCAGATGATCATGCATATCCTGCGCATGTACAATTCCAAGAACCCTTGCACATGGGATGAGAGTTTTCCTTATGTTCATCATAATTACAATAGATCCCTACATATCTCAATCGACCACAAACCCTTTCAGGTCAGGTTGGGATTCCAACCATTGGGTACCATGGATGTTGCACTACCTCTTGTGGCCACCCTGATCGATTCATCGCCTTCTCCAACTGAAGCTGACAAAGCCTCGCGATTCATTGAGCGGATCCAAAACATCCACCAACATGTTCAGGATATTTTACAGAAGTCCAATTCCTAGTACAAACAATGCCATGATCAACACCGGGTGCCACATAAATTTAAGGTGGGAGACAAAGTGTGGTTACACTTTCAGAAAGAACGCCTTACAGGGCCCCATTAGAAGCTTCACCCACTCCATTACATAACTTACACCATCACCAAGGTTGTGGGTGACAATGATTTTGAGCTCAACATTCCCCCTTTCCTTGGCCTGCACCCAGTTTTCAACGTGGATCTCCTTCGACCATATTTCCCACCATTATTGGACACCTCAGAGATAACAGAACAATTGACACCAACATAACTCAACCTTGACTACATGCAACATGAATCCAGTGATATGATTGTGGACACACAGGTCAAGGACACTCACCAACAAAGGATCCAGCTTTATCGAGTTGTCAAATCAGGGCAGCTCCTACGCCAAGGAAAGTGGCTCACCCGAGGTGAAATTCAACAAAAAATTCCTCATCTGATGGGGGCACTCAATGAAATGGAGACCATTGCTTCCTAAGGGGGTAGGATTGATCCAAACAAATTTTAGTGGCCTCCCACCTATTCCAACTGAATTATTTTGGCAGTTTTCCAGCTTGGTAGTTTTTTCCTAGTTTTCGGGTCCCTGACTTCCGGGGCTGTTTTGAGGCCTTAAACATTGTTTTTAGGGCTCGCCACAATCAAATTATAGATAGAGTTAGATTCTGACGAAAACATGTGTAGTCCTCATATAGACCTTTCCAATGGCCCGCTATCGTGCACCTAAAATGAAGATCGTATGCAAAAGTTACAACCCCAGAAAGTTGATGCACTAACTTACCCCAACGGGGCCCACATGACTTTTGGCACTTCATCTCCTAAGGTTAGGTTTTTGGATGTCTAGGGTTTTGGCATTCGTTCTTATTGTAAAAAAGGCTTGGAGAGCCTCATTGTAACCATCATCTTGCAAATGAATGCAACCGTCACATCTCTTCTTAGAGATAAGCTGCCACCATTCTAGCAAGCTTGTTTTCCGCCGCATTTTACAGTTTTAACACATTTTCTTATTGAATAGAAACCAATTTTATTGTATCTATGTTATCCTTGTGTTTCTATGTTAATAATAATAGTTTGTATTCATTTTGTTCTTCTCATAAAATCCAGATCAATAGCCTAAGTTTGTAATTTCAAATTTCTTTTTAAGGTTGAATTTCACATGGGTTTTTAGGTGTTTTTTTGATATTTTAAATATTTTGATACACAATGTTTCCACCTTTTTTTTTAATGTTTGTTTTTTCATCTATTTTCAATTTTTTTTTTCAACAATGTTTTTAGTCATTTTTCCATGCTTATTTCAATCTTAAAATATTGTTACCATTTACATTTTTGAAAATACTCGTCTCCTTAATTAATTTGTTGCTCCATACTTTTATAAATATAGTGAAAAATATCATTTTTAACACATTTTTCACCTTTACTGTAATATATAGAAAATCATTGTAGTTAAATAACACTATTTTTAAATATTTAGAAAAAAAATATAATTGAATTTTTTTTTGATAAATTAAACTATAAAAAACAAAAAAAAAAATAAAAGAATTGAAATTAAAAAAGAAAGAAAAAAATAATTAAAAAACAAATTTATATAATTACAAAATCAAGGAAAAACTTAAAAAACTAAGGTGAAAAAAAATACAAAAAAATAAAAAATATATATAAACTAAGCTGGAATGAGAAAAAAATGAAAAAAAGGGGTAAAAAAAAATTATGATCCAAAAAATTTGGAAAAGTAAAAAAAAAACCAGAAAAAAAAAATAAAAAAAATATATAAAAAAACAAATTAAAACACTTAAAAT
This sequence comes from Picea engelmannii, assembly GCA_009831015.1. Taxonomy (NCBI): domain Eukaryota; kingdom Viridiplantae; phylum Streptophyta; class Pinopsida; order Pinales; family Pinaceae; genus Picea; species Picea engelmannii. The sequence continues at coordinate 34,807 of ML815897.1, read as the reverse complement.
ACCAAATTTAATACAAAATTTTAAATTAAAAAAAATCCTTAAAAAAAACATAAAATTAGATTTTTTTTGTTTGTTTGTTTAATTTCATAATTAAAAACACACACACACA
>ML815896.1:62921-89330 GCA_009831015.1 Picea engelmannii | reverse complement strand
GCTTGACATTTTGGCTAGAGAAGGTGCCTTTTGCATTTGGTGCCATTTGTATCCTCAAAATCTTGGATCTTTCCATCATGGTTAATGTTGTACATACAGTGACCCCTTTGCCACCTATGCCCAAATGGTGCATCTAAACTTGAATGTAGATCCCAGTCTAAGGATGGCCATAAATATTGCATGTCCCACCTATTTTTCCTCCTGGTTTTTTATTGGTTGAGGGACCAACTACTTTGGTGGCATATAACAAAAGTGGTTTTCTTTGATTTAATATCCCCTTTGCATAATTTTCCAATACCTTTGGTGGGGATAGATCATTGTCTTGGATTTCATTCATTGATAATGTGTTCTGAGTTCCACTTTCAACCTTTGTCCCACTCCCAACATGACCCTCTATTTGGGTATCGTAATCACTATCAGTGTCACTACCACTGTCATTGTAATCACTCACACTGTTGTTTGTTAAATTTTATGTGCAAATTTTGAATTCATGGCAACATGAAGCAAGGGTTCTTTATTAATTTTTGGTTTTATATTGTTAAATACATGCCAAAATGCTTAGTTTGAAGGTTAAAAACGAAAAACGAAGATAAAAAATTAAAAAAGAACGCTCATAAATTAAAAAGCAACAAGAAATAAATTAAAAATCCCTACCTACCCACTGCTAGAAGAAGAAATATGTTGAAGGGAAACTTAGAATAATACAATCGGTTCTCTAATGCTAGCAACAACTCCAAACGTTGCTCCAATGCTCCAATTGCTCCAATTATTGGGCAGCTAAAGATTATAAACAATAAAACACTGAACAACAATTCACTCGGTGGCTAGGAAAGTTTGATTGACAATTAAGGAACCTAGAAATTTCGATTGGCTCAAGGAGAATGTTCTCACGCCGACTGCTTACTCTCACTGTGGGCTCGAATGATTCCTCTCATGGCTAGCTTGAATGGCTCGAATGTGTGGCTCGACGAATTAATCCTCACTCATGGGCTATGGCTCGAATGATTCAAATGGGTGGCTTGAAAGTTTAATCCTTACGCACTAGATATGGATCGAATGGCTGCATTGGTTGGTCGAATGGGTGGCTTAAAAGTTAACACTCATGCACAGGATATGATAACCATTGTCCCACCAAGACTTAAATACTAGGGGGGGAATGGGAGCGAAGAGACGCACAAGGGGGACGTGTTGAAGCACCCCCAAATTTTATTGATTTTAGGGAAATGGGGGACAGGGGATGTCACATATATAATATTAAAAATAAAAATAATAATGATAAAATCTCAACAATAACAATTCATCCCCTGCAAATTCATCATTGTGCAATGTAAATACTAAATAGTAAACAGTGAAATACTACATAGTACTAAATTACCAAATTCAAATTTTAAATGATATAAACATGATTCAAATTTGAATTCAAATTCAGTAATGAAATACATTGATTCATAAATCATAAATGAAACAGAGATAGTGAAATATTGATACATTAATTTAAATTCATCATTCCTCATTCTAGAATCTAATTGGTACTAAGAAAAATAGTAGATACTAAAGTCCAAAATAGTAAACTAGAATTACTCAAACTCAAAAATAGACTATAGTAAAGGTGACAAGTCAAAGACTCAGTTTGAAGTCATCGATATCCAGAGTCGAGACTCAAAAGTTAAACTGAAAATTAACAATGGACAATGAACATTGAAAATAAAATGAGCATCATGGATTCAATCTCATTGATCGGTAATCTACATCCATCTGTTGCATGAAGTCATCAGGACCATCAAAGGGAATGTCATTATTTGTCTCTGAGTCAAAGTCACTCTCATGAGTAACCATTGGCACACCAACCAAACCATGTTGCAACTCATCTATTTCATCCTACTCATCTATCCGTGTGCCATCCTTTGGATCCACATCCCATCATGTCGTCGATCCCCTATGATACTCTAGTGTCTTCCTATGCACAAGACATAGGGAACTGTGCACTGCAACTAGCTTCTCTATTTTCCTAGAGGAAAGTATATTCATATTGATAGAGTGGATGAATCTATATGTGAACCAATTCCTCTATGTTGTGGGGGAACTAGCAATCTCAGACAACAATTGAATAGCAAGATGTTGGACTCTGGAGCATCATTCCCATGCATGGTCCACCAACCAATGGGTTCATCCTAGCCTAAGTCATTTCAATATTCCCTCACATCAGGCTTGTTGAAGGGACCATTGAGACTTTCCCCAACATGCTATCAAAAGTCTCATATATTTCTCCAAGACTAGGAGAATCTATGTGAATGTAGAGAATGACCTCAACTATAGGGCATACGAGTGACACCAAATAACCACAATCTATCCACCAATCATTATCCAATATATGAACCTTGATTTTATTTCCCTCATTTGTCTTGGATTCTTCCCACCTACTCCATTCTGGTGTCACAACCATGGTCTGCAATGTCAATTGCACCTCCAACATCCTCTCCAATAAGAGAAAATAGCTATCATATCTGGTCTCTATGGTATTGAGGAATCCCTTCCTCGAGTGATACCTATACATGGCTAAGAAGGTGTGGTCGTTGTAGATAAACATTTGCACATTTCTCACAGTTGTCACCAAGTTGGATACCCACTCAATTTTTCCAATGTACTTCAGTGCATTGTTGAGTGCATGCACACAACAAGGGGTCTAGAAAATATGCTTGTATTTACTCTGAATCAACAACCCATTTCATCTGCTCACAGTTGTTGCATCTATCACAACCTGTACAACATTGATGGGCCCAACCTCCTCTATATCATCTCGAAGAATATCAAATTGGAAAGTTGTGTCTTTGCGCTTTCCAGAACAATCAATAGCTCTAAGAAATAAAGGCCCCTCTCTGCATGTAATTATGATGTTGATGAGTGGACGTTGGAAATTTATGTCCACCCATATCTGTTATTTGTGCACGGTGATATTGGACACTTGCCTATTTAAGATCACATTCCTCAACTTATGTTAACTCGAGGGCACATATGAGGTTATTGTTGTTGCAATTGCCTTGACCATCTCCTTATAAGAAGGAGAGTGGCTAACATGGAAAGAAATGCCATTGGAAAAAATAAATTTTCCAATAGCATCATTTGTATCATCATGGTTCATCTTATTGTACATCCTTGCAATAGTTGGTCTCGCTGCACAAGAAAGAGAACCCTTATGTTTGGATGAAGATATCCCACTATAAACAGGAGATGGTGGAGGCACAAGGCCCATGAAAGATTTATTTCCTTTTGATTTTCTTTTGGATCTTGTAGTTTCTTCCACATTCTAATAAGATTCAAGCATGACATTTTTCCTAGAGAAGGTGCCTTTTGCATTTGTTGTCATTTTTATCCTCAAAAGCTTGTATTTTTCCATCATGGTTAATGTTGTACATACATTAACCCCTTTTCCACCTATTCCCAAATGGTGCATATTAACTCAATTATAACTCTCAGTCCAAGGATGGCCACAAATATTGCAGGTCCCACCTCTTTTGCCTCTCACCGCTGGCTGGATCACATCGGGTTCACGACTGATTTGATCACATCAAGCTCATGGTTGTCTCGAATGGGTGGCTTGGCAACTTAATCCTCACTCACAGGCTTATATGGCTTGAATGGATCCTCACGCATGGGCTATGGCTCTAATGGGCGATGGAATGGGCGATTTAAAAGTTAATTCTCATGCACGAGCTATAATAACATTATAACATTGATCAATTATATTATATATTATGGATATAAAAATGAGTTAGGTTTAACTTTTAATTTCATAAATTGTTTTTTTTATATTTGTTTTTTATTTTTAATTTTTATTTTGTAATTTTTAATTTTTATTTTGTAATTTTTAATTTTTGTTTTTTTAGTCTTATTAGGAAAAAATCTGTCCAGATGCTTAGGAGTCCCCCTCTAAGGGGGATTTCCAAAAGAACCATTTTCAAAGGGGGACACCCACACACACCCTTTTGGGGGAAACTTGTCCCTCACCCTCGGGAATTGCGTCCCCTCTTGTCTCCCCAAAAATGGGGACGTGGGGAAACTACTCCCCACCCCCCATCCCAAGAGTGAGGATGTGTCTTGTGGAACATTGATGATAACATTATAACATTGATATTTTTAGAGTTAGATAACTTAGATTATAGATTATGGATATAAAAATGAGTTAGGTTTAATTTTTAAGTTCATAAATTGTTTTTTTATATATATCTTTATTTTTAAATTTTAATTTTTTGGTTTTTAATTTTTGTTTTTTTATGCCTTATTAGGAAAAAAAATTGGGGGGATGCCCAAGAGTTCCCCTTTCAAGGGGGGACATCCAGAAGCCCCCCTTTTCAAGGGGGGACCCCCACGTGCACTTGTTTTGGGAAAACTTGTCCCCCACCCTGAGAGTCATGTCCCCCGCATCTCCCCAAAAGGGGGATGTGGGGAAACGACTCCCCAGGAACCTGCCCCCTCTCCACCCTGGGGGACGCACCCATGTGGAACACTAGTTATTTATTTTTCTTCTTTCAGTACTTATCTAGGAGTTTCTTTAACACTCCCACATTGTACCTATATTGACCTTGTTTTGTGGTCATTTCTTGGACATTAATAAAACTAGTTTATCTCATCTTAGTTATCACAGCACAAAATGGGTTTTCCATTTATCCTCATATTTTATCATAACTTGACCTCAATTTTATTTTTTCATGCTTGGTGGAGAACTTTACATTGTAGGCATTCATATTGATTGGGATTCTAATTATTGTCTTGATAAACAACTTTAATGTCATATGTTAATGGATTTAGTTTGTTGTACCGGTATATGTATTGAGAAGAATAAAAGGTTTTTCCTTGAATAAATCATGTTTTTAACAGTCCTTATATTTGATATGTATACCTCTATATTTGCAATTACTAAACAATGGTAGTGTATTTATCAATCAGTAATTGGACAATCTAGAAACACTTCCAATATGTATGTTCGTCCAATAGCTTTATATTTCTTTTCTTTGATATTTATATTTTAAATTTACTAGGGTTTTAGGTGCAAGGATGGGTTTGGGTGCAATGACATGGATGGGGATACAATTGTTTTAAATCAGGGTGCCCATGCGTGCAAGGTTGCCTCACATATAAAATACTAAAAAACCAATAAAAAGTGAACTAGTATTTTTGTAAAACAACAAAACTTAAAACAAAAATCAATATGATTGCTTGATTAATAATAATTCATTAACAATTGTAGATTCAATACTCAAAGAAATAAATGACCAGTTGATAAGAGTCATGATTTCAGATATCAAAATCAAATTTTTTAACCAAGTACATGCAAAAAATGCCCAATGGAATTTTCTAATCATTTACAATTCATAAATAGTATAGGGTAGACTGAAGGCTCTTAAGTCTTTTATTGCTTTTGTACGAACTTCATCCTCTAGATCCTAGGTCAAGATGCTTTGTAGGTACTCGTTGCTCTCAAGCACTAGCTTATCTACTGGGTTTGTTATTATTAGCAACTCAACTATAGATTTTTTTTTATCTAGGCCAATTAATGCAACTTCAAAATTTTCACTTTGTGAGGAGGTTTCCCTTATCCTAACCTTGTGATTTTCAGCGTTAGTGCTGAACTAAAATATAAGTAGAAGCAGCAACCACATAAATTGTTTCACTTATCAACAACCCCGATACACTAGGAAAAGAAAGAGTAAAGATACCAAACATATGCCAACAATTAAATCCCTTGGGGCACACTTTCCAAGCATAAAATCAGCTTTGGAATCACTACAATTAATGAATATTTACAGCACCAAATCTGTCATATTATCTTCTATATTAATGTTAATTCACTTAACAATTTCAACCTTTACTTATGTCAAATAAACATGACGCAAGTGCCAAAAATTACCAAACCAAGAAGATAGTGAATGTTGAAAATCAAATATGCAATTGAGAGAAATTTGGACAGTTGGAAATTCCACACACACACACACACATAAAGATGAAGTACATGTACATACCATAGCTTCATCCCAAGGTTGGTGCAATCCTCTATCTCTTTAAAACCCTATATGGGGAAAACCATGAAAACCCTATATTGACCAAAAATCCTCCACAAACTAGTATCATGCTAGCAAGACTCCTTGGCTCCAAGCAAGATGTCTCTTCTTTCCTCTTCAACGAGTACAACCTAGAGTTTACTCATAAAACACTAGTCTCCAAGAAACCCTAGTTCCTCCAAGACAAGAGAGATAATGTACAAAGAAGAAAACCCAAGAGAGAGATCAAAACACTCTTCTCACCACATCCTTCCTAGGGTTTCCTCATGAAACCCAAGTACTTTGTCTTTAAACACAAGATGAACAATGAGTGAGTGAGAGAAAGAAATCTCTCCTTCCTCTATATATATGATACTTAAGGGAGGAAAAACATACATAAGTGAGCCTAAAACCTTACAAGCAACTTACTACAAACAAGTAGGCCCACACATGTGACTGTGACACTACAACGGTACGTATGTCAAGCTCCAAGGTGATGTACACAATCAAGGCTCCAAGGCAATGTTGTACACAATCAAGGATGGAAGGTGATTTCACTATACAAGATGTGACCATGCTCCTCTACCACAAGTCCACACAAACTCTATCGCTCCTCCCAAACCATGTGCTCTTCTAGGTCCACTCCACATACATGATCATTATTGAAACCCATGCATCCCCAAGTGAACTCTAAGCCTTCATGAAAGCATCCAAGCAATCCAATACCATCTAGTGCTCAATGTCCCCCTCCAGAATGTTCAATGCTTCTCCTACATTACAAGGTGTCCTCTAATAAATCAATGCATTGTCGTAAGGGCTGCAGTGCTCCAAAGAAGAGAGCCACATAAGTATCTATTCGAGCTCTAGAAAATCAAGAGAAAGTCACCTCCACATGTGCATGTTCTTCACATACAGACCAAGGTCTTATCCATATACCGTGTGCCTCATATCACATGATCCAAAAATCCAAGGGTTAATTTCCCTCCTCTAGTGCCCAACTCTCCTCCTCCTAGGTAGGTCGCTCTCCTAATTAAGCAACCTCTTTGGGAAGGGTGTGGACAAGTCGACTAGGGTATCAATATCCTAGGTAATGATGACATACCAACACTCCGACTGAGGTCAAGAATCCACCCAAAAAAATCCATTCATGTGTCCATGAAGTATCTCAAAGGGACTAAGAGATATAGTGCTCTCCTAGCAAAGTGAAAATTCTTTTGGAGTAACCCCAAAAGTAACATTCCCTCTTTACGAAAAAAGTGTTTTTTGTAGCAACCATCAACTCCCTTTGAAACTACAACTTGCAATTTAAATACCTCTACAAAGTTTAAAGAATACTTCTCCATCCTGATAGAACATCATACCTACTTTGCAAGAGTCAAATCCACAAGTACAAGCTCACACACCTTAGCATCCAAGCAATCACTTCTCACAAAGCAATTTGCAACTTGCAATCAACTAAGCAATTTGCAACTTGGCCTTTGGATGGTGAACATGTAAGAAGTATACAACAAGGTATTTTGGTGTACACCATCAAACCAAGCTACTACCTCTTCTCATTTTCTAGGGGCTCTAAGAGAACAATGACCATATGTGAAACTGAAGGAACCTACCTTGGTCATTACACCCTATTGAATTCCAAAATCACTCAAAAACAAGGAAGACATGAACAATAAATTGTCAAAAAGTCCAACATCCCTAAAGTCATCATGTGAGGTCAAAAACCTATGTCACCACATCAATAGTTGTTAAGTTCATCCTACAAACATAATCACATCTCCATACAAGACCACATCAATATTTTCTCAGGACATCCTACAAAGATAATCACATCTCCATACAAGACCGAGACAAGTGGATCAGGGGGATCAAGGCATGAGGTGAAATTTACATCCATCTGAACTCATGAATCTTGAAATATCAAGGGAAAAGAGAAAAGGTTGGAAACAACAAAAGATCCATCATCAAATGTGAACATGAGAATCCCTCTCATGCACCTCAAAACTACTAGCAATTGAAGCAACAACCTCAATAGGGTCACCTCCCTCTTACTAATAGAGCCCTAAAGAAAGATTATCATCATGGTCAACTCCCTCTACCTAAGAGAATCCAACAACCTAATCATTGGTACTCATCACTATTTTCATCAATATCAATTTTGGAATCAATCATTGATTCCATCGGGTACAAATGCACAATATAACCATTTTTTGATCTAGGGAAATTAATGCAACTTCAGAAATTTCAGCACACGAGGAGGTTTTTTGTATTTTAACCTTGTGAATTTTCAACCCTAGGGATGAACTTAAATACAAACAATAGAAGAAATGGACAATATTTCTCTTTTCAACAACCCCAATACACTAGGAAATCCAAGAAAAAATATACCAAATATATACCAACAAGTTTAATCCCTTAGGGCACACTTTCCAAGTGTAAAATCAAGGCTAGAATCATTGCACTTAATGCATATTTATAGTGATAAATATGTCATATTGTCTTCTATATTAATTTTAACTCACATAACAATTTCAACTTTCACTTATGTCAAATCAACATGACGCACTAGTGTTGGAAATTACCAAATCAAGAATATAATGAATGCTTAAAATCAAATCTATAGTTGAGGCAATTTTGGATAGTGGAAACTTCACACACACACACACACATAAAGATGAAGTACATGTACATATCATAACCTCATACCAAGGCTAATACAATCCCCTAGCTCTCGAAAACCCTAGCTAGGGAAAACCATGAAAAAATTTAGCTCCATCAAAGATCCTCCACAAACTATTCTCACACCAACAAGACTCCTTGGCTCAAAGAAAGACATCTCCTCTCTCCTATTCAACAAGTACCACCTAGGGTTTAATCATAAAACCCTAATCTCTAAGTCTCCAAGAAGCCTTAGCGCTTCCAAGATAAGAGAGATAATGTATAGAGAAGAAAACATAGGAGAGAGATATCAAAACACTCTTCTCACAACATCATTCCTAGGGTTTCATCATGAAATCCTAGTACTACATCTCTAAACATAAGATAAAAAAAATTGAGCGAGTGAGAGAAATGGTTCTTTCCTTCCTCTATATATATATGAGATTCAAGGGAGGCCAACAACAACAAGTGATCCTAAACCCTTACAAGTAACCTACTACAAATGAGTAGGCCCACACGTGTGAAGTGTTACACTCCAAGGGTACACATGTCAAAATCCAAAGGTGATACCATACCCATTCAACACTCTCAGGTGATGTCGCTATACAAAATGAGTCCACACTCCTCGACCATAATCCCACATGGACTCCATTGCTTCTACCAAACCATGTTCTTTTTTGGTCCACTCCACCTACATGACCACTATCACAACCATACATCCCCAAGCCAATTCCAAGCCTCCATGAAAGCATCAAAGCAACCCAATTCCATCTAGAGTTCAACACCCCCTCCAAAATGTCCAACACACCTCCTCCATTGCAATTCATCCTTCAATCAAGTAACATGATATCACAAGGTCTCTAACTCTCTAAAGAAGAAATCTAGAGGAACATTTAGTCAAGGTATAGCAAGCCACCTCCACATGTGCATTTCCATCATGCACCAAACAAGGGATCATCCATACACTAGGTACCTCATATCACATGGTCCCAAACTTCAAGGATTAAGTACCCTCCTCTAAGTGCCCAACACTCCTCCTAGGTAGCTACCTCTCCTAGTCGAGGAATTGACTCCACCATTGTGTGCACCTAATGGGTTAGTCAACAAGTTGACTAGGATATCAACCTCCCTGGAAAGGGTTCCATACCAACATTCTAACCATGGTCAAGAATCCACCCAAACTAATCAATCCATGTGTCCATGAATCATCACCAAGGGGCTAGGAGATATAGTGCTCTCCTAGCAAGGTGAAAACACTTTTGGAGTTACCACAAAAGCTAACATCAACAAGGTCATTTGGTTCAATATCCTCACTGTCACACAAAATTATTTGTGAATTAGTCTCATTTCTTGGAATAACCCTCTTTGCAACTTGGGTCTTTTCAAGAAAGAAGTCCAAGGATACTATGAAAAAATACTAGATTTTAGATATCATTATGTTTCTCTTCATTGAATGAATAAAAGAATAAGTGTTCTAATTCCTCTCACATGATGAGGAACTAGCTACTTGTGAGAATCATTGCAGAGCTAATGTTTGTGACTCTGGAGTGTGCACACCATAATTCTGCCACTAATTTGTCATATCCTTGTTTTGGTGCCCATCCCTCAAAGCATCGATTGAGTCAAACTTACATCTCCTGTGTTATATTTGGGAAACGTAAGTATGCATAATGGATACTAAGTAATTCATTGGTGTTCACTATTATACTATTTTGGATTCAACGTTGAAAGCATATTCTGCATATGATGAAGTGTATTCATTTTATGTTCCACTACCCATCTACATTTTTTTTTTAATTGTGGATATAAGGTGAGTTTTCTCTTATTCGTGATAAATTTAATCCTCTCTTGCATAGTGTCAATGTTTTCATAAACCTCACCTAATTATGTTCAATTTGTGTTCAGACTTTGGATAGATAGTGGAGCATCCCATGTATTGGTTCAACAACACCAATCGAAAATTTAACATTAACATAAAAATGATCATTCGATATCATAGGTCTTGCTTCAATGGTTTCGGCCCAAGAAGATTGCCTCCATGATCCCCATATGTCACTAACAAAAGTGGCACACAATCTCCCTTTCACCTCTCATTGTGATGGAGGAAGAATGTCATATGGAGCAAATCTAGTATCGATTGGTTTAAGTAATGCAATTTTCGCAAACCTATGACAAATAAAATATGATTGGTGATGGTTACATATAACCATTTGAATTTTATGTACATTATCAATTATCTTGGTAATCCAATTCATTCTTTTGATGTCTTTTAGTGCATTTTTAAATGCAAGCACACAACATGGTTTCCAAAAAATATGTTTATATTGTTTCTAAATCATCAACCTGGAGATTTGCAAGTAGGTCTGAATTTGGATAACTTGCACAATATTAGATGGACCTAGCTCTGTAATGCCATCGCATAATTGGTCCTTCAAGAAGATTGTGTTCTTCTTGAATGACCAATTTCTTTTGAGAAATAGGGACAAGCTATGGAAAATTCAATAGTGGATGGCTTTGACAATTTTTCCAACCATCTCTGACAAGAAAAAAAACATATGCACTACATTATGCCTTCAATGGGGACATCATATTCTCAAGGCATGGTTTCCCCTTGCCAACCAAATTAATTCAAAGCCTCTCATATACCATCATTAATATCAATAGCATGGACCATTTATTAAAAAAAATGGGGAACAAGCCTCATTGAAAGGAATGCTACATGTAAGAAAAAACCTTGCTATAGAAATATCAACACCCTCCCCACCCTTGATATCAAACATGTCAATAAGATTGCCTATTCCAAATTTAGCTTAGGTATTTTGGAGGGCCTTGTAGCCATTTCTTCATTGACAATATCAATTAGATGGATTAGACTCATCAAAGCATGGGCCTCCAACATAGGTTGGACAATTCATGGGAGGTTCTAAACCATCATCCCTTTCTCACTTCCTTTTGTGCTTTTTTCAATTTATCTATCGAGGCTTTTCAAGGCCGAACTTCATTGCCTGGAATGTGCATAAAATGGGATTTAACCCTTGTATAATTTATTTTCCAACTTCCAGAACAAAGTGTACACTAAAGAAAAATATGTTTTTGACTTCTTCTTCTTGTTTCCATAATAAAATATCAGCACTCAATTGAAAAAAAACACTCATATGGGGATGCTTTTGAATTCATATGTTGTTATTGGCCACCAGAAACAAAATTTTGAAAATAAAATGTTCTAAATATCCCTTTATGTTTTCTTGTTTGATGATGTTGGAAGTTAAAATTTGCCAAATGTACAATAAAAAGTATTGGTATTGTAGGATAAAATAATGCTTGTTTTTTCCCTAGTTTTTGTTGTTGGGTTCCATTTACATTCCTCGAAAAAAAAAACATGTTTACTATTTTTTGTATTTTTAGGGGATGTCCCCAAAAAATAGGCATCACTTCCCCAACAATGTGCCCCATGAGCTAGGGTGATGTGTCCTTCAACAACACATGTTTACTCATATGCATGCATAATCAATGATAATTTCTCTATTTTTTTACTCTTGGAAATATCTGGAACTCCTAATATCATGATTGACCAGTAGTTTTATTGAACTTACTCATATATAATAAGGCCATCCTTAATCTGAGTTTCCAACTTGAAACTGAGAATCTCAATGGAAGCTCACATGGGCATTGAAATTACAAAAGCAAGAACCATGAGAAGTATTGTTTGAATTAGCATTGTAAGCCTCAAAACTTAAACAATGGAAGTAACAACCATGACAAGTGTTGGCCCTCCTCATTGGTTGAGCAAATCCAAACTTGAAATAACGTTGAAATCTTCATGAATTATATGGCATTGAACACCAACTTGCATCCATGCAAATTGAAAACTACATGAAATATGGATTCGAGTATAACTATAATCCATTTAGGGCCCTTGAGACCTTGACATCAACAATTGCAACGTCAATAAAAAAAATATCCTTAATTAAAATCATGTTGAATAGAGAAATCTTGATAAGTTATTGTACAGTCAAATTTCTAGCTAAACAAGATAGACCTGAAGATATTCCCTATAGAAGATGGAAAAAAATCCCCTTTTCACTCCCTTTGTGCTTTCGCCAATTTATTTTCCATGCCTTTTCAAGGCCCAACTCCTTTACATACAATGTACATAAAATGGGCTTTAACCCTTGTATACTTGTTTTTCCAACTTGCAGGACAAAGTGTACACCAAAGAAAAAATCATTTTTTATCTTCTTGTTGTTGTTTCCATAATAAAATATCAATAGCCAGTGGAAAAAACACTTTGATGGGGATTCTTTTGACTTTATATGTTGTTGTTGACCTCCACAAACAAAGTTTTGAAAAAAATATGCTCTAAAAATCCCTTTATTTTTTCTTGTTTGATGATGTTGGAAGTTAACAATTGTCAAACGTACAATAAAAAAATGTTTGTTTTGTACAATAAAATAGTGTTGGTTTTTTCCGTAGGGTTTGCAGTGGGGTTCCATTTTCTTTTCCTCAAATTTAGTTTTTTTTCCATGTTTACCATTTTTTTACTTCTTTTTAGGAGACATCCCCCATTAGAGGGGATGTCCCCCAAAAAAATAAGCATTTGTTATTGTGGACATCCATGTTCTCTTATGAGTATTAGAGATGCATTCCTTCCCGAATGACATGTCCCACGGGCTAGGGTGATGTGTCACTTGACAAGACATGTTTACTTGTATGCATGCATAATAAATGCCAATTTCTCTATTTTTTACTCTTGAAAAAATCTAAAACAACTCTTAATATCATGATTGTCTAGCATGAAATTGAGGATCTCAATGGAACCTCACATGGACATCGAAAATAAAAAATCAAGAACCATGAGAAGTATTGTTTGAATCATCATTGTAAGCCTGAGAACATAAACCATGGAAGCAACAACCATGATAAGTGTTGGCCCTCCTCATTGGTCGAACAAACCCAAACTTGAAATCATGTTGAAAGCTTCATGGACAATATGGCATTGAACGCCAACTTACATCCATGCAATTTAAAAACTAAATGAAACATGGATTCAAGTAGAATTATAATCTATTTAGATCCCTTGAGACCTTGACATCAACAATTGCATTGTCAAAAAAAACCATCATTGACTAAAACCATGTTGAATAAAGAAATGTTGATAAGTTATTGTACAATATAATTTCTAGCTAAACAATATAGACTTGAAAATGTTCCTCGTAAAAAATGGAGAAAAAAGGAATGTGTTCTTCTCACTTTTCTTATAAACCTATCGAACAAGAAAAATGTGGCCTCGTCCTCTTTCCAATTTACCCAATGATTCTCCATCTCTATTTAGGAAAAGGCTACACTATTTTTATATATCTTTGGATTTCCTTTGAATTCATCTCAAATGGGCCCTTGGTAGTGACAGGTTTTACCAATCCCTCCTTTCCATCTCTCCTCAACAAGTATATCTCATTCAAAGATTTGTTGATTATATAGCTTAATCAATTATCCATGAGATTTGAGGAATCCTTTAAAATACATGCTTATTTGAGATTTGTTTCCTATATTTTATATCTTCTTAGATCACCATTCCTCATTTTCATTTGAACTTGTTTCACAAAGGATGCTTCAATGCATTCTCTCAAATTTAAGCTTTGCATTTTTCCAAAGTGAAGCAATCGGTACAAACAACGATTAGTGGAATGATATTTATTGTTGTTCCCTTAAAGTGAATTGTTAGTCCCTGGAGTTGAACTTATTGTTTTTAAGTTCCAATGAATCATGTGACAAAGTATTGTTTGGTCTGGGTAAATAGGGTTTATTAGTCATTGCTTTGTGAAAAAATTGAAAATCTATGTTTAATGTATATTCATAAATTAAACCTTATTCACTTGAGGTTTCTTGGTTCTATTTTTTGTCAACTTTTTGGCGTTATCACTGAATCTGAAATATAAATTACAACAACATATATTTCACTTTTGTGCAAGCAAATACATAAGGCAGCTCAGGAAAATAAACACCAAACAAATGTATTTCAAGGGAACTATGTTGCATCCCTAAGGGCACAATCCCCAAATACAATCGATCTGAAAATAATTTATGAACAAATTTGTTATAGCCACAAATATTCCCTCTTAACTTTGTTTTACTTGTTAAAGAACTCAATCAAATTTTCTCACTGTGATGTTAAATCAGCTTACATAACTAGCATTAGAAACTATTCAATCACTATGAGAAAATAAGTTGAAATTCAGATCTGAAAGTACACAAAGTTTGGATAGAAAAGTACACTTCATATCTACATAAGAATGAACTTATGGTACATACCAACAACTTATTACAAGTTGGTACAAGATTTCCATTCAATCTTATCACAAGTTGGGACTCTCCAATGCATTCGAACCCTAGCTAGGGCATCCACCATCAATAGCAAACCCTAACAAACAATCATGACCTAGTAAGGCATCACACCAAGCTACTCTTAGCCACTCCAAAGGCTCAACAACAAGTTAGCATCAACACCAAGAAGTCAACCTGTGATATTTCTCCAAGTTTTCCTCACACAAACTCCACAAGAAAAGTGTTGCAAGTCTCCTCCAAGGTTTCCTTGCCACAAGCCATGGGTCCTTTTCACACAAGGATTTCAACCCTACCACTTCAAGTCTTCTTTAGGTTTTTCCTGTCACGAACACTAGTGTCTTCCTCCCTTGCATCAACACAAGTACAAAGACTCAATATATGTTCATCAACAAGATACAATGATCTAATAAACTCCACTTTTATTCGAACGTTATTTATCCATCTTATGGTTTCTTTCGAAAAACCCTAGGTCTTATTCCCTTACATCACACAAGCACAAACACCTCTTGACAATGTTACAATGGAATATCAAAAGTACATCAACATAAGCACCAAGTATTTTTCAAGCTAAGCATTAGACTGAGATCCAAGAGTAGTCCTCTAGTGCTCCATGTTCTTGCTAGGATTTACATCACACAAATCCTAGGTTTTATTCTCTTGCATCACACAAGTGCTAAGACCCAAGCTCGTACCTAGAGCTAACATCCATCTTCTTGTCTCCTCTAGGGTTTACATCACAAACCCTAGGTCTTTCTCCCTACAAGACTTCACCAAGACAGTTACAAAGATAGAATAATGAGTTCATCAATAGTGAGTAATGGCAAAGTCTATGTCCTCCCTTTAAAAAGAATAGGTGAGGAAGGCTTGGATTAGGTCCACCCAAATAACCTTAGGCCTAAGTCAACAAGGCAACCCCATATCGAGTGTTTTACAATACAAGGATGAAAAGTGTCACACCAAGGTTTTACCAAACCCTAATGTGGCGCACCCTCCAAGAATGATTCCTCTTGAGCCCAATTCCCCTCCTCTAAGATGGTACACCATCCAACAAGTTGTCAGCCCAATTCTCTCTCTTAGATGGTGGTTCATTCTCCAACTGCATCATGGAAGGTGCTCCTCCTTTAGTTGTGTGTCACATTTCCTCTTGTGCCCAACGCTCTTCAACATGCATGCCAAGGTCATTACTTGATCCAATGCTTCTCTTCAACATATGTGTTTGAGTCCATAACCAACTTCCATGAAGTATGCTTCTCAACCCAAGTGTGTCCTCAAGTAAAGTATCCAACCTCTAAGGTGTATGTCATATGGTTCCATGTTCTTAGTGTAGTTTTCTCTTAATTTGAGAAATTAATGCAATTATGAAATTCCACTTCATTTACTTGATGTTTCCTAGATCTAATCCCTATGAACTTTTAGCTTTAGAGCTGATTTGAAATATTAAATTATAGCAGTAATATTTCACTTCCTTTCAACCCAATTTCACCTAGTAACTCAAGAGAATAAATACCATATGAGTGTACTTCAATACCATAATGCTATAGCCCTTAGGGTACATTTTTCAAGGCATATAACAGATCTGAAATGTTTGTTAGAACAGAATATAACAACAAAAAATCTACTCTTTTATCTTTCGGATGTGTTAAATTAGGGCACACTTCCCAAGGCATATAACGGAGCCGAAATGTATTATTACAACGGATTATAACAACGTCTACCCCTTTATCTTTGGATATGTGTTAAATCAATTAACCAACTCAACTATATGTTATGTTAAATCAACATGAACAATAAAGGTTGAAATCTACTCAATCAAGAAGATAATTTACACTAAAAATCAAATTTGCAAGTATACAACATTTGGATTGTTGGAAACTTCACACACATAAGATGAAGTACAAGTAGATACTACAACTTTAGCACAAAGCTAATGCAAGTCAAGCTTTCCAAACCTTAGTTAGGGAAATCATAAGAAAATCATGGCCACCAACTCTTCTTATTTAGGAATCACTCCCAACCAAAGTCAATCAATCTGCCAAAGATCCTCTACATGCTAGCATCAACATATACAAGTCATTATCAACACATACATGTTTATATCACATAAACTCTCCCTAGTAGCATTGTTGTCTTCTTTAGGGTTTACATGTAGAAATTTCCAGCCCTAAGTTATTGTTGTCCTTATGATCTCAATTAAACAAATAAATTTCTAAATTTAACTATTGTAAAAATCAATTTCAAAGCATAACATCAATCATACAATAACTAGAAAAGTAAATAGCGGAAGCCTAAAAAAATTTCATACATTCACGGGGAATTTCTCCTTCAAAACCACTTTTTCATTCCTTATTCAAAGCTGACAAAGAAACATCCACACAATGCTAAAACAACAAATGGATGATTATCAAAATCACCTTAGAAACATAATTGCAGAAAAATCGAGAAGAGCTAGTTTTTAAGTATGGTTGTACAAATCCATGTGATTTATGGATTTGTTTTACGGCTTTGTACGACTATACGGATATGCTATATGGATGGATAGTTTGACTCATCTCATGTTCTTCATCTCTGCTCAAGTGGTTGTTGTCCATGTCCAACAAAAACTATGTCTAAACTCTCTTTCTTGACCTATCTTTATACTTTTAGTTGAAACCTTAATATGCCAAAAGTCTAATCTCTCAATGAGATGTATGGTTGAGTTCAATCGTAGACTTTTCACTTTTTCCTAAAGTGGATTACAATAGAATTACTTTTTGAAATATCCCTAACCACTTCCAACATGTTCACATTGAACCTGTGTGGAAGTTCTTGACTGAGCTATATTTTTCAACACTACAAATCATATCCATGTTGCATCATAGAAATACATGGCAAAACAACTCTAGTGTTAGCCTCCAAATCTACATGTTCATCTTAGTGTTTGACCCTTCAAACCCTAGGTATTCAATTTGTGCATCAACACAAGCATAAGACTTCCATGGATCATCAAATATATAATAATCAAGTCTTGGTCCAAGCAAAAGACTCATCAATCTAGTGTCTCCATGATCTTGCTCTAGCCTTACATCCCACAAGGACAAGGCTTTAAAATCATGTAAGACGTTAACTCCACTCCCCATGTCTTCTTCAAGGTTTGAAATGTGAGCACTAACAAAAGACCCATAATAACCATCATCATCTCCAATGTCATGTTCTTCTCTAGGGTTTACATACATGGAAGAAACCCCAACATCACAAGAGCAAGCCCCATCATTACACGTGCAATCCCTCTAAGAACATCCAAGATGTCTCTCTCTCTATCCTTGTCTTTCAATAGGGTTTCCATATGAACCATAATGGCATGCTCCTAAGGTTTTTCTCATGAATTGTAGCATCTTTCTCCATGCAAGAGTTCTTCAAAACAATATAAAGAATATAGTACAATGGCAATAATGAAAACGAGACATCTCTCCTCTTTTTATATATAGAGTAGCTAAGGGAGGCTAACATAAAACAAGGACATAATTCCATACAAGTAACTAACAAACAAACCCAACATGGAGTGCTCTACCATACAAGGATGTAAAAGTGTGAAACTAAAGTGTCTCCACCCTCCAAGCATTATCATCCTTAGACTCAATGCCCCTCCTTCAATATGGTGCACTCTCCAACTAGTCGTTATTCCAACAATCTCTCTTCCATGATGGTTCATTGTTCAAGTTCCTTCATGAAAAGCGCTCCTCCTCTAACAGTGTGCCATGTGTCCTCTCATGTGTGTCAATGTGGTCACTAAGATCCAATGCTCCTCCTCAACATATGTGTTCAGTCCATCACCAACCTCCATGAAGTATGTTCTTCAACCCAAGTGTTCTCGAGTCAAGTCTCCAACCTCCAAGGTATATATTACATGGTTCCAATCTATAAGTACTAAGTGACCTCCTTCAAGTGCATGATACTCGTCTTAGGCAGTTACCTCTCTGAATCAAGCAATTGACTCTACCATTGTGTGCCCCCAATGGGTTAGTCAACATGCCAATTAGGGTAATGATCCCCTAGATAAGGGTGTCATGCTAGCACTCTAACCAAGGTCAATCATCCACCCAAACTAAGCCATCTATGTGTCCATAAAGCATTTCCAAGGGGCTAAGAGACCTAGATTTCCTCTAGCAAGGTGAAAATTCTTTTGGAATAAGCCCAAAATCTAACACTCTCTCTTTATGAGAAAAGTGTTTTATGTAACACCAATCAACTCTATATGAATTTGAAACATGTAACTCCACTACCTCCACAACGTTGAAAGAGTACTCCTCCATCATGATAGAACATCAAATCTACTCTACAAGAGTAACACCCCCAAGTATGGGTCCGCACACCTCAACATTGAAACAATCAATACTCACAAAGATGTGTCTCTCTCCAAGCAATCTACAGCTCAACCTCCAAATGGTGAGCTTGCAAAGAGAATACAACAAAGCAACTTGATTTACACCACCAAACCAAGTTATTCCCACGTTCCCTTTGTTAGGGACTTGAAAAGAGCAATGACCATTTGTGGTTGATATATAGCCCATGCCCAATGTAATTAATTGTTAATTATGTGTTTTTTAGCTTATGTGTAGTTGGAATTATTCATTAATTAATTGAAATATATTAGATTCTTCCACACTAATGATGACGAGGGTGACTCGAAGGAATCAAAGTGTATTGACCATTGTTCAACTTATATGTTTTTTATTACATTTTTAAATGTTAGTGACTTTTTATTTTATTGAACTCATGTTATTTTATTATTTTTTTAGAGCACGAGAATGATGAGAGTGCAGAAGATGAAGAGGGTGCTTACAACAATTCAATCAACTTTTAATCTCAAATTCATTATTTTTCTTTATGTGTACATATTTTTTCATGTAGTGTTGTATACAAAGTTGACATTTTCCTAGTGTGGCGGTGTACAACTTGTATATGGACAAAAAAATTACATGGTCATTTTGCAATTTAATTTAAAATCTCATCATTGCACACACACACACACACATACACACACGGTATTTTGCTTCCTTGGTGTGAAATTGATCATTTGTTAGTGGGAAAGTGCATTTATATATACATGGTCTTTGCTCTTGTGATTAGTGCACAATGAAATAGACGTATATTTGTCATCAATCTTATCAACATTTAAATATTATAAAAGTAATAATAACAATAATTAAATAATCAATAATAATCAAATTAAGAAAAATAATCAAAGAATTAATAATAATAAAATTAATCAAAATAATAAAATCATTAATAATACAATTTTGACATTAAAATGGCGTAATTGTGATGTGACACTAATATGGGCCTAATGATTAAGAACATGTGTTCCCTCTTAAGAGTTCACAAGTTCAAATCCAGAGGGGGGTAGGGTATGTATACCTCCGTAGACTTTACCAGTCAAATCGTTGGGCTGAGGGGGTCCCTTGTCCCACAAACAAGGGGGTCTCATACACCAATTTGGTGCCTGGCTTGGTCGTGACCTTAAAAATGGATTATTATTATGATGATGATGCAAAAACGATTTCAATATGACACTAATGATGATAAATAGATAAATATGTCGTTAAATTGATGCATACATGAAGTAATTGAATGCTCATAAGTTGTGTTTTGACGCTAAAACGATGTTAATAAACAAAACCACATCACTTAAATGATATTCACTAGATTAACAACAACGCATAACAACTTTAAAGCAATGCAAAAACACTTTTTTGACACAAAGACGTAGAAATGACTTTGAAAAGTTGTTTTTCAAACACAATTGATGCAATTGAAACGCAAAATCAATGCAAATATATCCTTGCCTCACATTGTTTGTCAATAAAATGATGCTTCAAGGTGCACACATAAAAAAAAAAGTGATGCAAATTCAACACAAAAGATAATGTCTTCATATGCATTGTATTGAGTCATGTAAACTTGATTTTTAAACAAACAAACAAAAAACATTGTGACAAGATGCTAAATGTGATGCTACAATCTTATATTGTAATAATGTAACAATAATTTAAACTTTTCAATGCATACTTCGAATCCCAAAGAAATTGATCGACTTATTGTGGGCCAATCCATTGGAGAACTAGAAACTCAACTAACACTAAAGACTTTTCATACTAGGGAGTATTTATTGGTGATATTGTAGAACATGTACGAGCCCCTTTCAATAGAAAGATTGAATTCAATGAAAATTCGGTTTATCCTACACGTACATGTAATGGACATCCTAAGCTAATATCCACCATAAATAAAAAGAGCCTCTTGATCTCTAGAAGATAGATCAATTGATAAATATAGAATATTATTTATAGATGACTTGCCTTATTGAAGCACACTGGTACATTGACATATCATCATTATACAGTTGGACTAGAGAGTCCTCCTCACTGCATTTCTCTCTTTTAGTCCTTTGATTTGCTAGACTTTTTGTATTTTGTATCTCTCTAGCTTGGAAGACGGGGATCTTTTGTCAACTCGATTGATCAATGATGATAGGTTTTGGTAGGACATATATATCTCCTATTGGGTACACTTCCCATTGTTATGGACATGCTTTTGATTTAGTATATGTTTTGTATGGATCAGTAACTATCCATACTGTAATGAGTTTTTTGTATCTTTTGATTCTCAAAAAACCAATTATAATACAAGTGAAATTTTTCTTTTGAAAAAAAAAGTGTTTCAAATCCTTGCAATTTCTCAACATTCAAAGTTGATGGTGCGTTTAACCCAATCGAGAAACCAATATCTCATTTGGAAAAACTTGCAATTTCTCGACATTCAAAGTTGATGGTGCATTTAACCCAATCGAGAAACCAATTTCTCATTTGGAAAAACTTGAAGACGTAGCTAGACAACAAGTTTAAAACCTACAAGAACTTAGTTGGAATGTCGCAACTTTACGTTTATGAAAAAGGAAAATATTATCAAAGCAGAGATTGCTTTGAAAAACTATAAAACATTTTGAGTGATGTTTGATCTGTATATGGCAATGTGGCCTTTTCTAGTGGTTATGAATTAAGAAATCTATTTACCCAACTACAACAATACGTGGATAGATAAAAGAAAGGTTGAACAATAATATGACCTTAGTCAATTTTTTTTACTATCTTTTTTATTAAATGTATAGATAAGAGTTAATGAAAGAGTTCTTGGAATTTTGAGAAAACATGTGTGTATCTTAAGGCTTTGGGATGTATTAGTAGAGAATCTAATAAAGTTAAAGTAAATTTGGTTGATGGATGATGTGTTATATGTTATTTTTATTTGTTATGGTTTGTTGTGAATTATTCTTGTTAATGGTTTTATGTTTATGTTTATATATAAAAGTTTATTTAGCAGAACCATATTTACTTGTAAATTTAGAATCAAGGTGCGGAACAATAAGATGATCGTGAACTATTATAATTCAAAATTCATTTCATTTTATATCAATATGTATGTGTATAGTTAAGTAGGTTTACTTTCTTGTAGGATAAATGTTTCAATTCAATGCTTTATCATATTTTTTAGTTTATGAATTTTTTATATATACTTTCTTATTTATTTTGAAACATAAAAAACCAAATAACTAAAATAAATCTAGTAGTTTGTGCCATGAGTTGGAGGATTCATGGATAGAGGGTGGGAATCCCAAATTGAGGGTTTTATCCTAGTGAATTTTTTATGTTGATGAAGGTAAGGACCTTGCATCAAAACCATGGATGAAAAATTAGCAAAAAGAGATATATTTTCCCTTATTTATTGATTGTGAACAGGTGGCATATGAAATATCAGCCTTGACCCCTCTTTGGATTAATAAGACACCCAATTATAATTATAACAGTATTGTTCATGAAACAAATATTTTAGTGTCATCCTTGTAGAAGAAAATCAACTTGCAAATTCTAGTCCTTCACTAACCCACAATTCCCATGCTCTCATTACAGTGAAGCAACATTGAAAACTTCAATAATATAGAATGTAAACTATTCAAATTACTAGTTTTTAGCAAATTAAACATATAGGAAATACAAATATTTTTTATAAAAGAAAGGACTAAGAAGCATAGACATTTGACATGCTTCAGAAGGTCATTCATTTGTTTTGGCAGTTTGTTTAGTTTCATTAGAATTTCTGAATTAATTTTCAGTTATGATTAAGATTGTTTTGCATAGTCAAGACTTGATGAGCTTGTGGCTTGGTTGATCTAGTACATTTCAATCTTGGTCTTTTTCTTTTAGACACTGGTTTTCTTTGTATGATTGTTAAAATTTCATCCTAGACTTCAATGTTTGATTTTGGTCCTTACCCTCGCAAGGCTTTGAAAAGAGGGATTTGGTTGTAACTCAGAAAAGTCATCATTAATAAAAATCTAGTTTATTCTCGGTTGAGACTTGTGTTATTGATTTTCAAATTGTATGTATTCTTTATTTTGTACATTTTAATTTTATAAATATTAGCAAAAGCATACAACTTGATAATAACATCAGACCCAAGACAATATTTCTTGACGATTGATTGATAATTGTGCATAGGTTATAAACGCAAGGCAACATTCCTGCCTATCTCACCTTAGCCTAGTCAGATTCGAAAATGATTGAGTGAAAAATTTACATTCCTCACATCAACATTTATTTGGCGACCATACTGGGGAGTAATCGTTTACTCTCTAGTTTTTGTTCTTTGTATATTCTGATTTTTATTATTTGATTAATGACTTTGCCTAACCGGGAGCAACTTAACCTAAGGTTTCCTTATCAAAGGAGTATTGCATCTTGTCTTTTTTATATAATTCTTGAAATTACCCATATACGTGAAGAACTTGAGTGTTCTTGGGAAGTTATAGCTAAAGACATTGAAATTCAATATCAAAGAGAATCCCTATAGAAGTAAGATCGAAATAGGCCTTCTCAATAGTTAAGTGTCTTATGTCCACTAATTCTCATCTTTCAATATATTTAAGAGGTCAATCTCCTGAATTTGATCCTCTCCTTGAAATATGAAGGAAGAAAGAAATTGTAGAGAATCTTCAACCTAAACTCAAAATATGTTTTTCACATTCTTCTTCAGAAGTAACAAGCATTTTCATCTCCTTTCCTCCCAGGAAATCCATAATGAATTCATCTAGTAGTGGTTCTGGTAGTACTAGTGATTCTACATATTCACAAACTTCAACATCTTCCCTGATAGGAAGCATGTACAATCATTATAATTTTGTTGTATCAACTACAAATCTAGCCAAAGTCGTCAAATAATTTGGTTTATTCAAATTCAAACGAGATTTAAATACTACTCCATGGCATGTATCTTCTCCACTTGATTTGCTCCAGCAACAACTCTTTTGACTAAATTCAAAGACTGTTTGCCTAAGTTTTTTGGTAATGGCACTTTATCAATCAATGAACATCTCATTGCCTTTTATAATTCCTATCATAATATCGAGGCAAATGAGAATGACACTTGTATGTGTCTCTTTGTCAACTCGTTGGAAGGAAAAGTTGCAAATGACTTCTTTGAATTACCACCCAATATTTTCTCAACTTGGGTTGTATTGTCATATCAGTTTAAGTCTACATATGGATAGCCTCAAAGTCTAGCAGATAAGCTCAAAGAATACAACAATATTGTTTATAGCAAGGGTGAAACTATTAAATATTTCAATCTACGTTTCACTAAATTATATAATCAAATCTCAGAAATTATCAAACCTCGTAATCAGGTCGCTTTGATGCATTATTATAATAGTTTACATGGTGTTTATCTGCATAGGCTTGAGGAAAAATAATGTTGATAGTTTAGGATTTGCATTACAGAAATGCTTGGAATTTGAGGATCAATTGGCTAGAATAGGTCTTCCAAGTGAAGACTATATTAAACAAACTGATGTGTCAATTGTCTTGCAGTTGGTACAAGATATGAACATTCAGATGATTGATTTTGAGAGAAAAGGGGTGACTTCTACGTCTTCCCCAGCTGAAACTTCTACACAAGTTTCTTTTAGGAATCAACCAACTAATCTTCAGCCTAACAATTATCCTTCAAAGGTTATTCTTCCAAGAGCTTGGTGGAATTTTTGTGAAGATAACTATGATGAGAGTACCTATGAGGTCAAAAAGAGAGAAAGAAAACGAATATTTGGAAAAAAAGTTGATACAACTATTCTTGCCTTAGATTGGGATCCAAAAGAGGATGTTATGATGGTTGATACAAGAAATAAATCATATGCAAACAAAGGGAAGGGTGGTCCTCCAAAGACTACTTTTGTCCCAAGTTCATCCTCTCAACAAACAAACTCTCAAGTTACCAAGGGCACACAAAGTCAAGAGGTTTTTACCTCTTCGTCTTCTTCTTCTAAGTATAATATTCTAAAAGAGCTAGCTACTATAAAATAAAATGCACACTACTGCATTGAGCGCAAATTACGATGAAATATTACGACGGTTTAAAATTATGTCATATTTTTTTTTCTTTTTTTGGACTAAATATAGTTTTTTTGGGGGTCCAAATGTTGGTCGCTCTAGCGACCAACCTTCAAAGTTGGTCATTTTAACGACAAAAGTTGGTCGGTAGAGAAACCAACCACCATTTAGTCACTATAGCGACCAACAATGGCACGTGTGAGAATCAAACAGTCATTTACGGCAAATCAATCCTATATATATCTTAGTTACGGAAAATTTGCTATAGTTGCGACAATCATTTTCTACAGTGGCGAAAATCATTCAGGTGTTCTGATGTAATGGTGTTCTGGTTTTTATGAAATTTTGATTTCAATTCTCTTTCAAGAAGAGAAACATTGAATTGATCAAACTCTACATAGCTGAGATTTTGAAGGTCAGTACTTAAAAAATTTCTGTGTGATTTAGTAATTTGGTGCTATTGAACTATTTTATGGTTTATTTTCACTCCTTAAATCAAATTTTATGGTTTATTTTAACTCCTTAGAAATATTTTATGGTTTATCCACTTTTGATAGAATAAAAAGATTATTGATTCAACTACAATCACTCTAATTGCATTCAATCACTCTAATTTTGTTCTTATATTTCATGAAACTTCTTGAATATCTAAGTATCCTTGCCTTAGTAAATTTACATTTAGGGTTTCCTCCTTGAGTTGGAAAAGAACCAACTAGAAGTGAAGAGCAGTGGTTTTTTTGTTGATATTGGGCATCAGTACTCTTGTGTATCCCTAAAGCTACCCTAATTTTTATTAGGGAATTAATATTATATAGTGTAATTTTGGGTGATAATAGATCCACCTCCTCTTATTAATGTTTCATGCTTTTAGGTTTCATGCTTTGTCCCTTATTTTTTCTGAACATGTTGTATAATTTTCATTACAAATATCTAAATATATACCAAATTATTTGAATAGATTT